>OY253668.1:1796283-1925125 GCA_958009085.1 Protoeuglena noctilucae | reverse complement strand
GGGGGCGGGGGGGTGCGGGTCCCTCAAGCAGCGCCAGCGTGGTGGAAGAGGCGCAGGGAGAGGGCGGGGAGGGCGCGGCGTCGCTGCCGCTCGTGTCGCTGGCCACGCACCCTCACCCCGAGGGCACGCGGAGCGTCGTGCATTCGACGTCTGTGGTCCCCGCCGGCCGCGTGGGCCTCCTCTCCTTCCCCACGGTCCCGGAGCACGAATTCGGCGTCGTGCTGCGTCTCCGCGGCACCTGCTGGTCCCCCGTCGTGGGCCACCACGAGCTCACCAGCATGCTCCTCCGCCTCGACACGCTGCCCGAGTCCCGGCTGGGTGGCACCCTGGACCTGATTGCGCACGTCAGCGAGGGGCGGGGGGCCTCCAAGCTCGCCTACGAGCTCCTCCTGCTCCCCAGCGCCCAGCTCATCAACCGATCCGGGCTGCCCCTGCACTTCCAGGTGCTGGCGGCAAGACCGGTCCCACCGGACCCCACACGCCCTGCCGCTGCGTCAGGCGCGCACCTCGCCGCGGTCCCCGCCATCTCCGGCGTCGTTACCCCGGACGCCGTGCCCGTCCCGCTGCTGTGGAGCGTGACGGCACCCGACTGTGTGGGGATGACCCTGGCCTTGGATCCGAGGGCACTGCCTGGGGGCAGGGTGCAAGCAGCGGCGACGGGAGCCGCGCCTGCGCTGCCCCGGCCCGCGTGGGAGGAGCAGGGGCGGGCCTCGGGCGGGGCGGGGCCGTCTGTGCCTGAGACGGCGCGCACGTCGGGAGGTGGGGGTGTGGCACCATCGGGCTCGGTTTCAGGCTCGGTGCACGGCAGGGAGGGGTCCGCGCTGGACTGGGCGCCGCCGCTGGACGTGCCGTTCATGCTGGCGACGTCATCGTCGGTGCGTGACGTGGGTTTGCAAGTGCCAGAGTCGGTCCTGGCACAGGCGACGGCGTCTGCACCGGGAGACGCGCAGGTGAGGGGCCGAGGGGTTTGGCTGCGTTTTCCCATTGCTTTTAGATGCCCCGCGCTTTGCTGCCCGAAGCTACCACCCCATGCTACATTACGCTACCCCGCCACCCCCGCCACTCGCAGACCCATGCTTCGGGCCAGGCGCGTGCAGTGGGTTTTTTGCACCCGCTGTCCCTGGCGGAGCTGCTCTCTCGCGCCGCCAAGCGCGCGCGCGGGGTGCTGGTGATGGGCGCTTCGGTCTCTGGCGCTTGGGTCATGGTGACGGTGCGTGTGGGCCGGACGGCCAGCGGGGTGGTGCGCGTGGAGGTGGGACCCGTGGCGATCGATCCCTTACACATCATCGTCAACGCCACCGGTGAGACGCTTTCATGCAACACACGGCAGCTGGGTGCTTGCCGAGCAAGTCGCATTGCAGCGCATGCATGGTTCCTTGCTGGTATGCTGCGAACGAGTGCACTGGTGGACGACCAATTGATCGATAGTTACTCGCCACATCACATATCTTCCACATGTCATGTCAGTCACGCACATGTCATTGCCCACGCCCGCAGCGCTCCCGGCGTCCCTGCGCCCGTGCACGCCCCGAGGCCGCCTGCCTCCCCTGCGCGTGCCGCCGATGCACGCGGCGGGCGTGTCGTGGCAGGTGCCGGGGGCGTGGCCGGTGGCGGAGGTGGCGCTCCAGGACGACACGGGTGCGCCGATGGTGCACGCACCACGCACCTATATCCTGGGTGCATGCGCCACCCCCACGGGAGGTGTGCCCGGCGACGCGGACGTGGAGAGCGAGGCGCTGATGAGCCTGGGCCACGCGCGACTGGAGGACCTTGCCAGTGCGGATGAGGTCGGGGGGGTGCCAGGTCACGCGGCGGGGGTGCGTGCGGACGTGATGGTGGCCAAGGGGGCCCTGCTGTCGTACGGGTGAGATGTCGGGGGTGGTGGGGGTGGCAAGGCGCTGTGGGGCTGCGTTGAAGGGCTGCGAGGGTGTGGCGGTGGAGGGCGATGCGTGGCAGGGCGTTTGGGAGGGCTGAAGTCCGGTCACTGTTGCATCGCTGCTAGTGTATTTGATTGCAATATTTAATTGCCTCTTTTGGATTCCGCAGCCCCGAGGAGGGCGCTTCTGCATCGGAGAAGTGGGCGGCCGCCGTGGGCGGCCCTCGTGCCGTAACGCAAGTGCTCGTGCTGCAGCCGGCGGGGGCGGCCACCCTCGAGTCCCGCGCTCCCAAGGCGGGGCCCGCCACGCCCGTGACGCTGCACGTGGCCGTCGCGGCCATGGACCTGTCCGGTGAGACTGAGGTGGCAATGTGGGCAGCACTGCTGGTACTGCAAGCACTTGTCTCTTGGCACGCACAGCGATGGGACGGGTATGCTGCCCTTGAGCGACCGTCCTTAGGGGCTCAGCAACTGGCCAGCCCTCTTCGCACCCGCAGTAATCGACCAGCAGTTGCAGGAGTTGGTGCTGGTGTCAGTAACGGGGGTCCAAGTGCACCTTCGCACGGGCCTAGGCATCCAGGCCAGCACGCGCCTCCGGGCGTCGCTCCACAGCCTCCAGGCAAGTCGCTAGCCGCCTGCTGCACGAGCGGTGGCACTGGGCCGACGCTCGGCGCTGCTAACACTAACCCACCACCACGCCCATAATCACCCATGCTCACCACCAGTGCGCCCCTGCCAACAATCATGAGGTTGACAATCGCCCACCCCCCGCCCCGTCCCTTCGCAGGTGGACAACATGCTCCGCACCGCGCACCCCGTCGCGCTCCACTGGGTCCGCCCCGAGCCCTGCCACGACGCCTGGCCGGCCGTGAGCGTGTCCGTGCAGCACACCTCCACCCGCACCCATGCCGTCACGCACGTCCCATTCCTCCTACTCCAGGCGAGTCCCCTCCTTCGCCACGTATCTACAATGTGCTACCCCGTTGTATGCCACTTCCGCACTCGCTGCCCACCTCATCCCACCCCGTACCCACCCACTGCGCTCGCCCACCCACCTTCCATCGCAGGTCGTGGGCGGTCCGCACCTGATGATCGACGAGCCCCTGGTCTGGCGCCTCTTTTCCTTCTCCAACTCCCTCGCCGCGGTGTTCCCCAGCGCCGGCCCCACCACCGCCGCCGCTGCCTCGGACCCGGTCGTGCGACTGGGCATCCTCCGGCTTGAGCCGCTCCCCGCGGTCATCACCTTCTCGTCCGATGAGTCCACGCGGCCCCAGTCCTTCCGCGCGGGCCTCGCCGGCCTCGGTTTGGGCATCAGCATGGCATTCGCCAACCTGGAGCAAGTGCGACTGCGCCTGCTGGGCGTGACCCGAGGGGAGCAGCTCGTCAGGCAGAGCGCCCTCGTCGCCGGGCTGTGGCGCCACATCACCCGGCAGCTCCTCAGCCAATGGTCCAAGGTCCTCTTCGCCGCTTCCTGGGGCAAGGGCGCCACGCGGGTGCTCGACCACTTCGCGTCAGTCGTGTCGGGCCTGGCCATGGACCAGGGCTTCCGGCCCCAGGGCGCCCAGAGGGGCCAGGTCACGGATCTCGCGTCCGGGGTGGCCGCGGGCGGCGAGAGCCTCGCCAAGGGCGTCTGGAGGGGCGTTACGGGGCTGCTCACCAAACCTATGGAGGCGAGAGGCACAGCAGAGCGGGCCCACTTGCGGTGGAGTGGATTGGGCTGACATGCGATGCAAAGCATGCGAGTCGTTGATCCTTAGCTGTCACCATGTCACGCCCGCTCCATGCCATTCTCTCGATGCAGTCCCCGCGGTTGCCTTCAAGCCCCCGCGCTGCCTGTACCCACGCCATCCGACCCGCCCTCTCCTCCGCAGGGCGCGGCGCAGCAGGGCTTCCGCGGCTTCGCGCGCGGCGTGGCCAAGGGCCTCGTGGGCGTGGTTACGCAGCCCGTGAGTGGCGCCATCGACCTGGTGTCGCGAACAGCCGAGGGCGCCTTAGGGACCGTAAAGGACATCAAAGAGACGCTGGGCGCGGCGCCCGCTGTGCCGCCGAGGAAGCGACTCCCCAGGGTCGTCACCGGGGACGGCGTCGCTCGGCCGTACAGGCAAGGACTGTCCTGGGCTCGCATCGATGTGCGGTGCTCTCAGTTCAACTGCCTGTCTAGATTCGCAAAGAGCCATGCCCGCCCCGCGTTCCTTCGTCGCAGTCACGCCGAGTCCGTGGGCGCCGCGGTGGTGCTGGCCATGTTTGAGCAGCAGGCGGCGATGGCGGCATCCCTGCCGGAAGCTCGCGTGGATGCCGCCACGCTCCTGGCCCACCGCATGGCCGCGGAGGGGTACGAGTGGCACATGGTCGTCACGCACGAGCAGATCCTCGTCGCCACCAACCTCCGCGTGGCCCTCGTGCGTGCCCCGGACGCCGGCGCCCTCGACGTTTCTGGCAACGACCCCCGCCTCCTCCGCGTGGCTCCCATGTGGGAGGCGCCATGGGTCGACGTGCTCGCGCTCGAGCTCCGCATGAGCCCCTCCGCGGGGCCCGGGCAGCCCCCGGACGTGCTCGTGCTGCACCTGAAGGGACTCGACTTGGCATCTGCGGAAGACGCGGGAGGGTGGATCCTCAGCGGGCTGCTGGGGCAGGAGGGCGGCGAGGGCGGCGCGGGGGCCACGCTGTCGCGCGCCGTGGGGTTCAAAACCGGGACCAACCGCGCCGTGGTCGCCCGGCGCGTGCTGCAGATCGTGCGTCGGCGCCACGCCCAGGACACATGGGTCTCCGACCACCTCGTGGCGCCCCACGTGTCGCGGGCGCCCCCGCTCGGCAGCGCCGCGGCCCCCGCGGACGCTCCGGTGTCCGACAGCCCCCCCGGGTCCCCGCAGCTCTGCCCGGGGCGGCTACCCTGCCTCGCCTACCGCCTGCAGTGGCGTGGCGACCAGGACTACCGCACGGGCCGGCCGCCCCTCAGCGTCTGGCGCCCCGTGCCCCCCGCGGGCTACTCGAGCGTCGGCGACGTGCTCGTCTACGGCCACCAGGAGCCCGAGCAGCCCGTCTACGTCATGCGCGACGACGTCGAGCTGGGCACCGACGCGCCGCGGCTCGCCGCGCCCGTGGATTTCCTGCTCGTTTGGCGCGACGCGTCCCTCCCGGGCCGCGCCGTGACGCTCTGGGAGCCGGTGCCTCCCCCGGGGTACGTGGCGCTCGGATGCGTGGCCGTGCCGCGGCTCGAGGAGCCCCGGTCCGTCGCCGTGCGCTGCGTGCGGGAGGACCTGTGCTTCGAGGCCGCCGTGGCGGGAGGGGAACCCATTTGGGCGGGGGAGTCGGGAGACCCGTCCCGCTGGCGCGTCGGGCTGTGGTGAGTGGGGCGACGGGTGTCGGGCATTGCGGGTGTGGTTGGGTTCTGTGCAACATCACGCAGTCCAACCCACAGATGCGCCGTTCCGCTGCCGCAGGGGCGTCGACAACGACAGTTGCACATTCGTGGCCACGCGAGCGCGGCCCGACGGGGTCATCTCCAGGCCCGGCAGGGTTTTCGGGGCGTTAGGGAGCATCTGAGGTGTTGTAGTGGAACTGCTGGTTTGTTTTATGTCGGACCATGCTTGTCGATGTATGCCCTGGCCTCACTGGCGCACGCAAGAATGCTCGTATCTCCGCTGTCCCGCGTCATCGCTGTAAACAGTGGCAGCGTCTTCTACTCTGTTCGTTTACCACCGCTACGTCCGGCGCTTTCTCTCGCATTGAAACCAAGCACATCGAGCTCCACTTGGTCACGCCCTCCGGAGCCCCTCTGAAGCGCCATGCTTGGTGAAAACGGCTCTAGGAGTAATCCTTAAAGGGAGCCAGGCGAGTCGTCGCGGTCGCGGTCGAGATCGCTTGGAAAATGCGCAGCACAGTGCGAGCAAATCCAAGTTGCGCTGTGGGAGCATCGCTCGTCTGAAGCGCATCTCGCGGGCCTCAGTCACCTTCTGTTAAATCGCATTAAAGCGTTCGACCGCTGGTCCGCGCGTTTTACTGCTCTTATCGCGCTTCGCAGCCAAGGCTTGCTTGCCACTATGCTGTGCGCGCTTCGCCTCCCGCAGGCGTCCCCGGCGCGCATTCCATGGCGCACCTGACCGAAGAGGATGGAAAGCGTGCGATCTTGGCCGCCAGCAACGGTCCTGTTGCGGGCGGAATGGGCGACGAGCCTCCTCTGTACGAGACGCGACTGGGGAAGGTCAACCCGACCCAAGCGGGCGCCCAGCCGGGCAGTCGCTTCGAGACGGAGTTTAACTGGGAAGGGAGCGAGACGCGGCGGACGGTGACGCTGACCCGGGAGTACACGGACAAGCTGGGTGAGGCTGGCGCCACGGCAGCTGCTCCGTCGTGCCTCACAGTGCGGTGCCTCGAGCCAGCTGGGTGCCAGCGACTGGTGCTGACTGCCCGGGAGCCGCCACGACACCGGCATGGGGTTGTTTGGATCCATTTGCCTCAGCACTCTGTCACCCGCAGGCCTCGATCACGACACGGCGGTGCGGGCGGCGTACGAAGCAGCCCAGCGCCTTGTGCGTGAGCGTGGGTACAAGGTGTCCCGGCAGTTTTACGAGGATCACGCCAAGTCCAGGGACTTCAGCAGGGACGTGTTCGTGCCAATGCTCTTTCAAGAACTCGGCTGGCCGCCCCTGCCACCTCCGGCAAACATGGTGGGGCGCCCGGGGGGGCGGGCCTCACGGGGCAGCGGTGAGTGGGTCAGTGAGTTAGATAGCTGTCAGGAGGGAAGGGAGAAGGGATGGAGAGGGGCAGGGTAGGAGGGAATGAGCGCTTTGCAAGGACATGAGTGTGTGGCGTGGTTGGCTTTAAGGCGGGGCGCAGTCCAGGGGTGCGAAAGAGGTTCAGGCGCAGTGAGCGTCCCGTCGCCTGTCCCGCAGGCTCAAGTGGAGGGGCCGGCAGGACAGCGGCGGGGCGTCGGCAGGCGACGGCGCGAGATGCGGCACTCAAGGTCGTGATCGATGACCTGCTCAAGACCACCCACGGGCCGAGCGTGGAGGTGACGGCGGGGGGAGGGGGCGCTTGCGAGACCAGTAAAACCAGGCGCCTTACTGTTGAGACTGGCTAGGCTCAGCAAGCGCACACGCATTGGCAGACCCCGTCACAGTAGTACCAGTTTCCTCGCACCATTACGGCCAGCCCAGTCCCCATCGCAGCTACGACCTGCGTCATGACCAGCATAGCCCGTGTCTTTGCAGGGGGCGTGTGCGCTGCTGGGCCTGGACCCCTCGTCGCTGCCGGACACCGAAGTGCGGTCGCTGCAGCGTACGATGGGCCTGGTGGAGGACCACATGCCGCCTCGCTGGGCGCGGTCCCTGGCGACCGAAGATGACGAAGACCTAGACGACGACGACGTTTTGGTCGGCGCGGCCGGGGTTGCCGCGCCGTTTGACATCGATGCTGCGACCGCTGCGGCGGCCCTCGCGACGCCCTTCTCAGATTTCGAGCGGCGGGTGTTCGAGAACGTGCCCCACGAGCAGCGGCGTGCGGCCGTGGCATGGATGATGCGCCTGTCTGGGCACCTGGAGCTCATTCAGCGGTACCGGCAGATGCAGGACGGTGCGGGTGAGGGCGCGCTGGGGCGCAGGGATGAGCCGGGGTTGGTGGGATGCTTGGGTTAGCGACGGGGTGATGGGACGCAGCCAAGCTGGCTCGGCTGGGTTGGTGGGGTTCAAATGGGTCGGCGTAGCACATTGCTTCATACAACAATCGTGTCGCCTGCACTTGTGCACTCGCAGGGGCAGGCGAGGGCGGGGGCGAGGCGCCTGGCTCAGGTTCTGGCACGGGGGTGCACGAGGTGAGTGTCACGCAAGGGCCATCGTCGCATTGCTATGTTCTGCGCGTGTCTGCACGTGCCGCGACGCATCCTCTAAGCGCTTTGTGTCGCAGGCCGGGCGCAGGGCCCAACCCCGCGCGCCAGAGGGCCCCGCGAAGAAAGCGGCGGCCCCGCTCTTCGCCCTCCCGGCTGCAGTGGCCCCGCCCGCGCCTGCACCTGCACCTGCACCGGTGCCGATACCGCCAGAGGCCCGGCCCCAGGACCCCTTGCCCCTGCCCAACGCTGAGGAGGGCGGCGCCCCACTCCGACGCGTGGGAGTGGCAGACCTGGGTACACCTGAGCCCTTACCCAGCATCCGGGGCTCACGGCGCAAGCGCGGTGTCGTGGATCACGGCGATGACATTGCGGGGCAGTCGGGAGGGTCGGATGAGGACTGGGGAGAGGAGGCGGCACGGGGAGCGGGGCAGCGTGGCAAGAGGGGCAGGGGAGGGCGTCAGGGGGGCAGGGGTGGGCGGACGGTGCCACGAATGCAAGACACGCCGCAAGAGTCGCTGCCGGGGGACGCTGTGGCTGTTGGGTTGGCTCGGCTGGGGCAGCAGATGGAGGACCTGGCGAAGATTATGGAGGCGAATGCGGGGATGAGTGAGAAGATGGAGAGAGTGCTGGGGGAGGTGGAAAAGGCGAAGGACATGACGGCGAGGATGCTCGTGAAGCTGGATGATTTGCGGGAGCTGCTGAGGAGTGAGCCTTGGAAGCGGGGCGAGGGCGGGGAGGGCGGGGGAGGTCCCCAGGGCGCTCGCTGAGGCTGCCGAGGGCGCACGCGTAGCTTCCACAACGCTCGTATACGCACCGACGCACCTTGCGAATGGCAGCATGAGCTTCAAGAGTCCGTGCGATGCGGCTCGGTGTCCGGTGCGCGAAAAACCAAAGAAGAGTGCGCTCTGGCCCCTTGCCGCCCTATCGGGGTCGCTGCAGAGCTGGGAAAGGGCAAGCGCTCTAAGCAACACATTTCTGGAGAGGGAACGCTGAGGATACCGTCGTTCCCACGTAAAGGCACTGCACTCTTGGGACAAGAGCGGCGTGCTGCGGCCAGGCGCCCGCCGGCATACCTTACCGGGCGTTGGGCGCACGCTTGGGAAGCAGAGTTAGGGTGGCTGGCATGGGTGGGTAAGGGAAGCCAAAGGCGGATGGATAAGGGGAGGGTAGTTGGGGGCGAGGGAAGCCAAAGGGCGGGGAATGAACAAAGGGGGACGCAAGAGCACAGGACCAGGTCTGTTGTTGCCACAAATGCGCCGCTGGTGCCATGACACACACACTGTGCTGCACAGAAGGCACTGCAGGATGCGCAAAGATACGGAAAGGGCTGCAGAATGCACCGTGTTGTAGGAGGGCGCTGTGCAGAGTGCCATGAAGCGCTGCAGGGTGCAACAGAGCCGAAACATAGGCAACAGGTTGGCGATGTGGCACGGGATGAGTGACTGATAGACGGTCAGAATCGTGGCCAGGGTGGTTAGAACCGCCCCACCTCTGCCAAGAGAGCACCCGACACGGCAGGGTCCTGAGTCAGGTCGAGCTGCAACCGCCGGCACGCGTCTGCCTGGGCTGCGACATCCAGGGTCTTGACCGGCATCGGCCCCTTGCCCTGCGAGATGGTGGGGACGAGTGACACGTTTACAAAGTGTACCTACGGCTGTTGAGCATGACAAGTCGGCCAATGTGCACGGGTTCGAATGACACAGTCCATTACATGCAAACCCACGCCATCGCCAACACCGCCACTCTCCCCTCGCACTGCACATCCCACAGTCAGCCCATCAATCCATCGATCATCCCACCCCCCTCGCCTTGACCTCCTCCACGCGATCCCCAAACAGCCCCTCCACGTGATTGGGCAGGCCCTGCCAGAACTCCATCGTGCTCTGAACACATCCAGGGAGCCCAGAGCTCTCCATCCTCGATGCGACGTTGACCGTGTCACCCACCAAATTCATCACCCGGCGCTTGCGGCCCAACACGCCCGCCGCCACTGCGGAAAGCGGATAACATCGCTGACAAAGGAATCCAGCCCCGCCAACCCTGCCCAGCCGCCGCTGCTTGCCCCGCACTGCCCCCGCATGCACCACTGCCACAAGCCTCAGCCACACCTGGACCCGTGTGCAGCCCCACCCTCGCCTCCAGCGGCCCCGGTCCCGCCCCCGGCCCCGTCCTTGCCACGTCGACCTGTCCCACGACGCTGATGAGCGTGACTGCCATGCGAAGGGAGGCCATTCGGTGCCGACAGTCCCGGCGGACCAGGTTGGCTGCCGTGATGTACGAATCGCCCACCGTCTGTGGTACAGAAGGTAAACACGGTATCGTATTATGGGTGAGAGGAGACAAAAGTGACTGGGTCAATCACCAGCTTCGCTTCTACTGTGCAGTGCACATCCCTCATAAGTGTTTACAACACAGCCCTGGACACCATAGCTGTGTCGCACCCCATCATTGCATTGCACCTCATCCACCTCAGCCCTGCCACCATTCTAGCGCCCCATCTTGCCGCACCTCGTACTTCCAGCATCGCAGGTGTGTGGAGACGACGTCAAGCAGACAGAAGAGGGCGTGGAGGGTCTTGAGAGTGACGTGCGGGCTCATGCCGCTGGCTAGCTGCGGGCGAGAGTGCGTGAGGCACGAACAGGGTAAAGAGGACACAGAGTTGGGCATACTCAGTCACATCGATTGCCAATCACTGGTCACCCTTGTGAACCCCACGAGGTCGGAGAACATCAGCGTCACTTCGGCCCATTCGTGGTTATACGTCAGGGGCGGGAGCTGCGGGGGGTGGCACAGAAGAGGCCGTGACGTGTGGGGGGTGAGCAGCGTGGTGCAATCGGCAGAACAAAAGCGGCAGCGAGGTGGGGGGGACGGGAACGGGCACAGAGGCGGGTGATGCAACTCGGGTCGCTCACTTTGAGCAGCTCCCTATGAGTGTGGATGACGTGGCTTGGGAACCCCTCTCCACCTTGCACCTCTCTGATCTCCTCTGACACCGCCACGGTGGGCCTGCGTAAGAAACGAGGCTTTGTTTTCCATAGCTGAGGACTGGAGCGAGCATGGAGCCGCGCGGCAGAGATGCTGTGCAGGCTACAGGGCGGGGAAGTGGTTGGGGGCCGGCGTGAGCGACGTAAAGTGCAGAGACGCGCATGCAGCATGGGGTGCCAAACCTGCACAACTACAGCACATTCCGGCACCCTGCTGCGACGCTGGCCCTCGCCTGACGGGCAGGGACGACCGCCGGCGCGATAACCGCCCCCACGTATGCGCCTTGTGATGCTCTCCCTCGCTCCACCCGCGTCGCACACCCAGCTGCTGCCTCTCTCGCCCCACCTCCTCCCCCTCGTCCTCACGAGGGACTCGCACCGTCACATCCACGTTCCCTTTGTCACCGTTCTCCTCCCCCACGCCCTCCTCTGCCATCCCTGACCCCGCGCCCTCTCCCTCATCCACTCCGTCACTATCCTCCGCCCCGTCACTCCCGCCCTCTTCCAATCCTTCTCGGCCCTCGCTTGCCACCGATTGCAGCGACTCCTCTTCTATCTGGGGTGCCGCCTCAGCCCCTGTCGCCGCCCCAGTCACTGCTTCCGTCACCGCCCCCGGCGCCTGTCGCAGTGGCATGGCCGGCACGCTGAGGGTGCGCATGGCGGGGGCGTGCACGGAGAGGAGTAGAACCGGGTTGGGGTCCACGGGGAGGCTCGAGAAAGGCCAGGCGTTGCTGGAGAGACCCGGGGAGGACAGCGACGGCTGCGGGGGTGAGGGGTGAGTGAGCAGGGTGAGGGTGAATGAGCGAGGTGGTGGGAGGGGCGAGAGATGAGCAGAGACATGGTGACAAGCGTACGAAGCTACGCAAGATATGCACATTGCGCCCGCCGCAATGCAGAGTGCATGGGCACATGCCGCGATGGTCGCCCTTGCAGCCGCATGCATAATCCAGCACTCACGATGGGGGGCCCCGAGAGTGCCCCCGAGACGGTGGTGGAGCCGTTGAGGTCCCTTGTCCTGGTCTGGCTCAGGGCCTGCGTGGTCACGAGTGTCCTGGCCACGTCCCGAGGCATGATGTCGGTGAGCAGGGCGTCGCAATGGGATATTAGGACCCTACGAGGTGAAGCATGGGAAGCGCGCGTGAATATGTGCGATGTATGTGTCGAATGAGAGAAGGCAGGGCTTGAGAGGTCAGGCTGACAAGGCTGACAAGACTGACGAGCGAGGGTGGTGTTGGCGCTAGGATGGCGTGGGTGTTACCTGGCGAGGCGCACTGCGGCCCCGAAGGTGATAAAGAAGGAAAAGAACAGGAGAATGGGGGTCACGGCATCCCAGAACACGAGCGGCGGAGGGTGGCAGTCGCGAGAGTAGCCCGCGCGACACGCCTCGTACCGCAGCTGCGTCTGCGTGGGACAAAGCACAGCATGAAACGTTAGGTGTCCCATGTCACAAAACATTGATCGCAGTTTCTGGAAAAGACACGTCTCGTCACCAATGTCGAGAATCGGGCAGGCTGTGCTTGGGGGAAGGGCGGCATGTGCCTCTGAGGGGCCCTCGGCGCCCAGCACTCACCGCATTCCAGCGTATCGTGCTCACCTCCTGATTCCACTGGGTGATCTTGAAGCCCGCGAGCACGAGACCGGCCGGGCCGAGCAGCCATACGACGGCGAGGAGGAGGTTGGCGAGGAGGAGGTTGTTGCACACAGCGGCACGCATGCGGCCCACGATGCACGGGCGCTCCTCGCAAGTGCAGATGCCGCCCGCTGTCTGTTCGCTGGTCCCCGTCACACCGCTCCCCGCGCTGATGGACCGCTTGCTGCGCTCGTCTGACGCGCCTTCCTTTGCGGAATGGCGCACGTGGCGCTGGTGGTAGTGCGTGCACTTGCGGCAGCGGCAGTAGGGGGGCCGGAAGGGCGGGTGCTGGCCGGGAAATAGGGAGTTGTGGACGCCGCAGCAAATCTCCATGAGCGGCGTGGTGACCAGCCAGGTGCCGGGCACGATGATGATGGCTGCGGCGCGCCACTGCAGCCAGAGGCCCAGGCGCGCGTTGACGGCGATCTCTCGGCCGCACATGATGACGGTGCCGAGGACGATCATGATCGGGCCGAGCCAGGCCGTCCAGGGCGCAGCAGACGAGGCCAGGAGGAGACCGTAGAGCATCACATCCATCGTGACATCTGACGTCTCCAGGGCAAACCCGGCCAGGGCTGCGGGAAGGGCGAAAAGGTGTCTTGTGGTCATCTCGCGGCGAGGATGCACGCTGCCACCCTGCGAGGGTGGTAACAGAGAGCGCTTAAAGTGTCTGAGCCAGGGTCACCTGTGAGGACGGTGTTGGAATGGAAGAGGGCCAAAATGCGCGCGGCCCATCGGGCGACGATAAAGGCGCTGTCTCCCACGGCGACCACGTTGGTCAGGCCCCGCTGGAGGCGCGATGGGACTGCCAGGGCGAGGCAGCCGGGGACCAGTAGCGCCAGCTGCGGCAAGGGATCGGAAGAGCGCAGTTCAAGCCGGGTCTGCAGGATCGCCATGTTCATCGTCTCTGTGTTCATGGCAGCGCGCACCTGCCCGACGGTGAGGCCCAGGAAGGCCCCAGTCAGCCACCCCGGGGTGCAGAAGCCGTCATCCGGGCCGCCTCGACAATGGCTGCCGGGCAGGGCCATCTCATGATTGTAGTTCAGTACTGGGAAGACCGGCGTGTTCTCCTCGGGGCGCAGCGCCCTTGTGACGACGGAGACGAAGGCCACGAGGAGGTGGATGATCGTGATGCGTAGAGCTGTGGCCTGCACGAAGCCCTTGGCCAGCCCCTGTACGATTACGTCCACCTCCCGTCCCGCAAGACCGTCCCTCAACCAGGAGACAACGCGGAATATCAGCTGCGTGCGGACAGAAAGGCAACGGGAGCGATTGAGCAAGGCAGGGTCCCTGCGTAATCCGGGGAGCGCAGGAGCCGCCGGGGCTGTGTCCCTCGAGTTAGATCCAGCGCACGAGGACTGTGCTAGTCGAAGACGAGGCGCTTGAGGCGCGCTAGGTGTGGACCCTGTGGACCCACCTTTCGGGCCGGGCCCCGCGCGCCCGTCGACCGCGATGCGGACGGCATGAGTCCGCCTTCCATTGATAAGGAGCCATCGATGAGAGGACGGCGGCGCACAGACGAGACGAGGGGCGGCCCGGTCCACCGCGAACAGCTGCACGAATCCGCCGTCGATCGGCGGATATTGGGGGCTCTACGAAGCACCGCGTGAGATTATTTGACAACGCGACGGTCCAGGGCGCCTGAGCTCGTCTGTATGTCAGAGTATTTTTCAGAGTCGCGTGTTTCACTAGAACTAGGAGACAATGCCGCTATTACGACGTGCGACTGGCTACCTAAAGGGCGCTATTAGCTGGACATGACGACGAGCTCTATTAGCTGGACACCACGACGAGCTCGCGCTGGTCGACGCTTTGCACGTGGACGACGCGGCGCCCCGGGTCGGCCTTCTTGCCGCCGCCTCTTTCCCAAGGCCGGATCGAGCGCACGTGCGCGGCGCTGGCGACCATCCGGCGGTAGGTGGCCTCCACCATGTCGTGCGCCTCGCCGGGTGGCAGGTCCTCCTCGCAGACGCGCCGGCAGACCTCGTACATGGCGGCGCTGAAGGCGATGCGTCCGTCCTTGGTGAGAGGCATGCGGATTTGCGCGAAGAACTCCGCGACCTCCTCCTGCGTCGAGTCGGGCCCGATCCCGAGGGGCCTCCCGATGTCAATCAGGAGCGCCTCCATCTGGTCGGGGCGGATGGTGTTGGACCCGTCGTCGTAGCGCGCCCAGGCGGCCACCATGGCCTCGATGTCGTGGCGCGGGTGCACGTCCCACGCCTCCTGCTCGAGCGACGTCTCGAAGTTCTCGACGATGACGGTCGGGAGCAGGTTGACGAGGACGATCGACACGAGGATGACGAAGGACAGGGCGTAGGGCACCGCGAGCCTCGACCCGCAGTCGCCCTGCGTCACCGAGCACGCGGGCGGCCGCACCATGAGGTCCTCTAAGGTGCTGGACCAGTTGTCGATGGTGGCGAACTGCACGAGCGTCAGCAGGGCGTGGCCAAAGTCGGAGAAGTTGGCGTGCTGGTCAAGGTAGCTGCCCTCCTCGACGGAGCCGAAGAGGATGACGCCGGCGTAGGCGTACATGTACATCATGATGAAGAGCACCGCGCCGAGCGACCACAGCGCGGGGAGCGAGACGATCAACGTGCTGAAGAGGTCCATGAGCATCCTGGGAAAACAGAGATGGGGTAGGGAGGTGTTGGGACGAGGGAACGGGGACATTGCCATAGGCCCGCGAGACGGGTGCCATCATGTCAGGGGCTCTGTGCGGTAGGCAGCCCGAGCGCCGCCTCGCCTGACGCGCTTGACGAGCCGCAGCATGCGTGCGAGGCGGAGGATGCGCAGGAGCTTGAACACCCCGACGGCGAAGGCCCCCGAGGGCGCCGCGAGGACGATGCACACGTCGGCGATGGACACGAGGGCGATGGCGAAGTCAAATCGGTTCCACGACGGCCGCAAGTAGGCGCGCCAGCCGAGGGCGGTGGACTTGAGGACCGCCTCGGCGATAAAGGCGCAGGAGAAGTAGAGTCCCGCGATTTTGAGACCCAGCGCCATGCGCGAGGTGTCCGGATAGACCGGGAAGGCCAGGAGCGCAAAGTTGAGGACGATGAGGGTGAGGACGAGCGTGTCGAAGTGCCGCCACTGGACCACCGACAGCGCCCAACGGCGGACGCGGGAGCGGGGCATGCGGAGCACTTGCTGTGAGGGCAAAGGAGAGGAGCGGCGGCTCAGGCGCAGCGGAGTCAGGCACGCAGAGCCAGTCGCTGCGGACGGAGGAGCGAAAACAAGTTGCCCATTCTAGTTAGAAGCCGGGCGGGCATGTGTGTAACACATGCGCGTACCTGCGGCTTGATGCTGGCGAGGATGCGGTTGATCTCGACCCACTGCGTCTGTCGCTTGGTGAAGAAGGCGGTGCCCGTGTCGGCGAGGAGCTTGAGCCGCGTGTACTGGAAGAAGATGAGCCCTACGAACAGCTGCGACATGGAGAAGGTGACGATGACGATGTAGACGATGAAGAAGAGCACGGAGCCCTCCCCCGCGACGTCCATGCACAGGGACACGAGGGCGGAGAAGTTGTCGAGCGTTCCGACCGCGAAGAGCGTGAGCATGGCGTTGGGGACGTTGTCGAAGTTGAAGAAAGGGTTTTGCCATGTTCGCTCGACCCAGGCCGAGCCGTCGTAGTAGAGGCCCGTGCAGGCGGCGAGGGTGGAGATGGACGGGTCGCTGCAGGAGCCCAGGCGCCCCCCGAAGAGCTGCACGGCGAAGATGCTGAAGACGAGGCACACGAGGGTGAGGACGATGAGGAGGTTGGCCATGGCCACCATCGACAGCGTGATGGAGCGCAGGATCACCAGCATGCCCTGGCTCCTGCGGGGAGAGGCGGGCGGAGCTGGCGAGTCGGCTGACACGCGGGCGGTTTGGCTGAGAAAGAGGCGGATGTAAGTCAGCTAAGCGCAGGGACGACCGCAGCGGACGACGCGCACACTGCAGAGGCGAGGCGGCACATGTGCGCCTCTCTGCGCTGTGTTCTTGCAAATTGCCGCCTTGTTGCGAACGCCGCCTCGCCTGGTGATGATGCGGAGGGGCTTGAAGGCCCGAAGGGCCCGCAGAGCGCGCACGATCTTGATGTTGAGGCCGGTGGGCATCGTGGCCACGGAGAGAGCCGAGCTGATGACGACCAGCAGGTCGATCACGTTGGTCGTTCGCGCCGCGTACCGGCGGAAACTCAGCGCGAAGATCTTGAGCCCAGCCTCGACGATGTAGATCACCGTAAAGATGACGTCCGTGGCCACCAAGAAGACCCACAGCTCCGAGCCGCTCGCCATCTGGGGCTTCTCGAACATCATGATGGCGCAGTTGGCTGCGGAGAGGAACGGCGCGTGGTTGCATGGGTGCAGGCTGGAGATGAGAGCTGCCGGGGCGGGTGGCACGGTGGGCGCATGCGGCACCAAACATGTAACATTGCATGTCCATCACGGCGCTTGCACTCACCCAGGATGAGCAGCGACATGACGTTCTGGAAGATCGGGTGGGAGACGATCTCGTAGCACGTCCGGCGGAACTTGTTATCTGTCCCGAACACAAAGCACGATGCGCCGAGGTAGTTGGACTCGGCAAGCCCGGCCAGAGCACACTCGTGGGGGTCGCGCGTCGTCATCGTCTTGCGAGCCATGGACAAAAAGGCCCGGATGCCACGCTCCCGTCCCTCTTCCTCCTCCTCCCCTTGACCGTCGCCCTTCCTGTTGCGCGCGTCCCCAAACGCCGCCGCCACCCGCGCCCTCATCGCTACGTTCCGGAAGCCCCGCTGCGCCTTGGTCAGCGACGCGGGCTCCGCCCACGTCCGGCCCCGCAGAGACTTGGCCTGCGAGACAGCAGGAGCAGGGAGGGTCGCACATGTGTCGTGCCTTCTCCGCGTATCCCTGGCCCCTCCGCGCCCATCCGTCTGCTTATTGCAAACCTTCTGCGAGTTCGTTCGCATGCACATTAACAACAACCGCTCACCTCCATCCCAATCGCCTCCAGGTCCCTCAGCAACGTCGCGGCCATGCTCTTGTTGGCCCGATCAAACGCCCGTGACGCCGACTGAGACACCGACCGCACTAACGCCGCCATGGCTCGGCGACTCGCGCCCGAGTCCGCCCAAGCCACGCCACGAGGCCGACGGACCTCCTCCTCCTCCCTGGCCCCTTGCGCCGCCCCAGGTTCTGGCGCCACCACCGCCACATGCCGCCGGCTGGCCTTGCGCGCCGTTGTCTTCTTCACCGCACTCTTCGGCCGACCCGCCGCGCTCGCAGGACCCGGTGCGCTGGCGGGGCCCGTTGCCGCGCCTCCCGCCTGCCCCACCGCTCCATCCCCGGGGTGCACCTGCGCACCCTTGCCAGGCCGCAGGATTCCCTGCCCTCCCCCGTCACCCCCGCCCTTCTTCCCCGCTCCCCACGCCACCCTCACCCGCTCCGGCACCCCAACCTCTGCGCCCCGCTCACCCTCATGCCCAGCCTCATTCCCAGCCTCAAGCCCCTCTGCCACCGGCCCCGCCGGTCCTAAGGACACCGCAGACCCTCTCCCACGCACACCCCTGGCTTCACGCCACGGGGCACGCAGGGTAGAGCGCACCCGCCCCTCGCCTCCATCTCGACACCTGGGGCTGGCCTCTTCGCAACCCTCAGGCCCCTGCCCATGCCTCTGTGCGAAGTCTTCTTCCAGCCCTTCCGCGACCGGACCCGGCGCACCCGTCCTCGCAGAACCGTTATTTTTAGATGCCCGGGTCCCTCTCAGCCCCTTGAGGGGTGAAGGCGACCCTGCTGCCCCACCCCGGCCCAACACGCGCGGCGGCGCTGACACCCTGGGCTCCCCCGCTGGCCCCGGGATGCCCGGATGCGGCGAGGGAGTGCCCCGCGGTTCCGCTGCGTCGCTCGCCGGGTCCCTTGACAAGCCCCCACCCTCGCCCGCACCCTCCCGTGGCCCGGGTGTGTCCGCATCCCCCGCACCCTCCCCCAGTGCCCCCACGAGGGGCGGCGTCGGTCCCGGCGCGTCGCCAGGCACTCTTCGAATGAGTGGCATGTCGGAGACCCCGCCCGTCGTCCGCACCACGGGGAGTGGGCCCAGTGGCGGTGGCGTGTCAGCCGCGATGCTCGCGGCCCCCACCGCCACACCCCCGCCGCCACCCGCCCCGCTCCCCTGGCTGCCCACTCTATCTGCCGTGTCTCGACCACTCCCGACCAACTCCCGCGCACCCTCGGCGAGCCCTGCTCCGCCCCCACCGCTCCCGCAGTACCACCCACCGCAGCCGCCAGCACCCCCGCCGGGACAGCCCGCGTAGCCATGGGCCCGTCGATGTCAGCTCCCGCGCCTCCCGCGCCCTCTCCCACCCCCCTGCGTCCCTCAGACTGGCACAGCTGTGTCAGACGGCGCCCCTCCGACCCCCCCGTATCCCCCACCCCGTCCCCCGCGTTCCCATCCAGTGGCTGCACCACATCCGTCCCCTTATCCACCCCCGCAGCCTCCCCAACGCCCTCGCAACCTGGGGCCTTGGCCCCCGCACTGCTCCCGCCCCCCTGCTCCCACCCCTCTCTGTTGCTTTCCCCCCGGTCCCCTCCCTGCCCCTCGCTCTCCGCCGCCTGGCTCTGCGCCATGCCGCTCTTCTGCATAATGAAGTCCAGCACGCCCTGCGCCTTGTGCGTGATGCGCGATGCGAGGGCGTCCGCGTGCGCCATGTTCTCTGTCGCCGCCTGCAGCTGATGCTTGACCCAGGGGATCACCACGAGGATCTTAATCTCGTTTGTGGTCTGCGAATAGCAAGCAATATGCTCGGATCTGTTTAATGAACAGTATCTTATCGGTCGCTTGCAACGCAGCGACCATCGACGGCACCACATTGCACCAAGCATTGGGATTCCCAGCCCTCGCTCAGTACATCTCTGGTAAGTCTATGCGACCATTATTGTCACAAATTCGCTCTCGCACTCGCCTGTACGTCGTATTTGGACTCGAACGCCTCCATGACCACGGCGAGGAAGAGCGACAGGCACACGAAGTTGCCCAGGACGACCCAGCTCATGAAGAAGACGCAGCAGCCGTAGCCGACCTGGTCGCGGTACGTAGCCATCACCACCTCCCAGTCGTCCAGGCACAGAACCTGCAGAGACGCATCGACGATTCAAATCTGACAAGCGCTGAGCTGACCTTCATACAAGCTCGATAAGCCTCACTGAAATCTCTCCCGGCTTCGCGTGCGCTGCTTCGACTCACGTGGAAGATGGTGGCGAGGGCGCGGGGGTAGTTGTTGAAGTTGCTGGTCGTCTGCGCGTCAGGTGAGATGGTCACGTGGCCGAACAAGTGAAGGCCGAGGATGGTGTAGGTCTGCATGAGGATGAAGAGGAGCATGAAGACGCTGGCGAAGATGCTCGCCGACTGCGAGATGATGTTGCCGATCTTGCGCAGCGTGCCCATGTATCTGCGACCAGTAAGCAAAGGGCAAGAGTTACTGCAGCACGCGAGGCAGCGCAACGGGCGGAAGCAAGCGGGGCTCCGAGCGAGAAAATCAAATAGCAGCGTTTCCTGCCCCGGTCCAGCGCTCACTGGAAGAACCGGACCATGCGGAGTACGCGCAGTCCACGTAAAACGCGGATGGTGCGTGCGGCACGGAGGCTCCGTATGCCCAGGCTCGGGAGGGGCCCGTATTGCAGGGCGGACAGGAGGGCGACGACGAAGTCGAAAATGTTGAAGCGATCGCTGAAGAAGTCCCACGTCATGCCCATGAGCTTGACGAGGACCTCGGCGCCGAAGAGCGCGGTGAGCGTGGCATTGATGACTGCGGGAGCGGAAGAGGTAAGGGGAGAGAGGTGAAAGGCGACAGACAAGAGAGAGAGGCCAGAGGGGAGAGGTGAGAGGGAGGGACGCGTGTCGGCGCACCGTATCAAGCGAGCACGCATACCAGCATAGCAGAAGCCATGCCACGCCACTCACTGTTGAGCTTCTCTTCGAGGCTCGCGGAGTTGAGGGGCGAGTCCATGGCGAGGACGACCAGGTTGAGCAGGATGGCCACGAACATGAAGTGGCCGAACCAGCGGCTGTAGCAGAGGCGCAGGAGGGCCAAACGAATGCGGAGCCACGCCCGGGTCCACGCGCGCTTCTCCACCAGGATCTTCGCCCGCAGCAATGCGATGCGCCCTCGGCCCACGTCCTCGTCCTGTGCCTCCGGCACCTCCTCGTTGCCTTCCCCAGCTTCCTCCTCCTGTTGGGCCCCGGCCATCAAGTTGAGCGCCAGCAGGGCCTTCGACGCGCCCCGGCGGTCCCCGAGCGCCGCCCGGGCCGCCTGCATGGCAAGCAGGCGTAGAGGATGATGCGCGGTGACCGACGCATGCGCGAGGTTGACTGCCGCAGTCGCCGACACTCGCTCAGCGCACGCAACCACGCGCGACATGCACGAACAGCCCTCTGCCCGACTCACCCGGTGCCTCCTCTCAGCCAAAAGGTCCTTGAAGCGCCCCCTCGCGCGCTGCACTCCCTGCTCGGCCACCGCCGCCCTCTGCTCGCGCTCCCTGCGCTTGGTCTCCATGATGGCGAGGTTTTCCTTGGAAAAGCGGACCTTGAGCACGGCGCAGTTGAGGTTGAGGGCGAAGTAGGTGCCCAGGAACACCAGGCCGATGAACCAGATGATGGCGGCCCAGTCGGTGGCGTCCACCACGCGATACATGGCGGCGTCCCAGTTGCTGAGCGTGATGACCTGGAAGGCGCTCATGAAGGCCGTGCCGAGGTTGGCGTACCCCTGCTGGATCTGCCCCTGGGACAGGCCAGGGTCGGCGCACACGGGGTATGCGGCCGGGCAGTCGCGCCAACCCCCGCAGCCAAATTCGTCAGGCGACGCGCCCTGCCCGACCTCCCAGGTCTGCGTGACTGGGTCGTAGCACTGGTGGTGGTAGACCTGGTGGAAGAGGTCCATGGCGATGACGGCCGCCACGACGAGGATGAATGCCAGGAGGAGGCCTGTCTGGAGTAGGAGCGGCACGGAGGCGACAAACGACAGGCTCACTAAGCGCAGGCTGCGGACGCGGGAGATGCTGCGCAGGGGCCGGAGGACGCGGAGGGTGCGGAAGGCGCGGAGGGCGGGGACGCGGGTGGTGGAGGGCACGAGGGAGAGGTAGCCGACGGCCACCAGGAATGCGTCGAAGGAGTTGAGGGGCCGGAGGAGGAAGGGGACAATCCCGCCGCGGTAGAGGATGCGGAGGAAGACCTCAAGGGTGAAGAGGCCCGTGAAACCCAGCTCCACGAGTTCCAAGCGCCTGGGAGGGGCGAGGGGCGGTGCGGTGAGGCGAGGGGCACAGTCGATGTGAGCGGTGCCGGCAACACAGGCAGTGGTGACGGTGCAGGTGGGATGGGCAACGTCGGTGATAGTGAGCAATGCGCACTCACTTGTTCCATTCCGAGTTGGGCTCCAGGGGCTTGTAAAGGGCGAGGGTCACGCAGTTGGCCGCGATGACCGCCACCGTGGCCCACTCGAACAACCGGTGCTCGACGATCACCACGACCACGCGCATGGCCTTGCGTCGGAAGCGCTCCAGCGGGCCCACGTCGCCTTTGGCGACGTGAGGCTTGGCGGCTGGCGCCGTGGCCCCCGCCGGCTGCGCCTGCACCTGCTCCGCCACCGCCTCCAGCAGCATGCCCCACCGGGGCGTGAGCGGCTTGGAGGCGAAGCGGCCCCTCGACGACGACGCCGGGCCCGCGCGCGAGCGCGACACGACGCTTCCGTAAGCCGTTACTGCCACCACCTCCGCCTCCGCCCCAGGCTCCCCCAAAGCTGCCTCAGCACCAGTCTCGGTTCCATTCTGCGCCTGGGAAGGGTCCACGCTGGGCGAGAGACCCTGGCCTGGGTTGAGGACCTCGCTCTTCACGCCCCCGCCCGGGCCGACAGCGCCGTGTGCGCTGGACCCTGGCCCCTGCGGCCTCGCGCGCCGCTCCTCGGCCGGAGCGTCATGCTCCTGTGCGGGCGGGACTCGCGCAAGTCAGAGCAAAGACCAGGAAGAGGTTTCCATCAGCAGTTACGTGCATGGCGGGTGTGACGGCCTGTGCTGCGCTGTATGCCCTGCCCAAGGTTACACCTGCAATACTGCCACCCACACCTTGTCCTCGCCCTCGTCCCGCCGGTGCGCTTCCCTGGCCCTGCTGACCAGCCTGGCGATGGGGCCGTCGGGGTGGCACGAGAACGTCGGGCCCATCTCTTCTTTCCAACGCCATTTGGAGGGTTTCGAGGGCGCGCTCTCGTCCTCCCTGCGGCCGGGAAGTCACACAAAGTGCAGAGGGAGGCGGCGCCGGGGGACGATTGCAGAGTCGTGAGCATCGGGCCTTCCACGCACCACGTCGCCTGCTTGAGTCGCTCCCGGGCCAGTTCGGCCGCGGTCATCAACCCAAGGGGGCGGCCCAGGTTCATGAAAAGAGCCGCAATGCGGCTGTCGAGCTCCGTGATGCCCAGCGTGCCCCACGGGACCTCCGCCTCGGGACCCTCTGCGCCATCGCCATCTGACCCCGCCACGGGACTCCCGGAACCGGGCTCATCGTCCCGAGGGGGCCGCCCCATGCCAGCTGGAACCGTCGAAGCGGGATGCTCCGCAGACTCCTGCGGAAAGGGGACGCGCGATACGCCGCGTGCGGCAACGGGTGGACCGACATGAGACCGGTCGCGAGGGGCGCGAGGGAGCGGTCTCAGGGCCCCACCTGCGCGGACCCCAGTTCTTTGGTGCCATTGACACGAAAGTGCTTTTCCATTCCGGGCGAAGGCTGCGCGGAGAGCCCCCCCGGCGCTCTAGTCCCTGCGAGGACAACGCGAAGCGGAGATTGCGTGCGCCGCGACGAGCTGAGCGCATTCCAGGTTCAGCAGCAGATGGCAAATATGCAGGCCGCGGTCAGACACGCCAAGAGCCGAGGCGTTTCGTCGCTGCGCTGGCTTACGACACATGCAAAGCGAGGAGAGCCGCGAGCCCCCACCTGAGGCCGACCTCAGGGCCGCCTCCACGCGTACATGACCTCCTGTGCAAGTATCCTTCCACCGGACGAGCGCTTCGCGTACTAGACGGCTCTACGTAGATGGAAAAATCCCCGCGTAGAGGCAATGCCGCCTGCCCACACTCCCATGGGGGCGCTCCGCCTGCCACTCCAAGAGGCAGTTAGAGGAGATCCAAACAGCCTTGCAGCTATGCGTGGCGCAGCGCTAGCTTCAACTACGAGCGCAAAATTACTTCACGCTTCCTCTGTCAAGCTAGCTTCAAGCTAAGTACCCGGCGTCATTCGGCTTCGTCGACTCAATTGGATTTGCTCTTGCGTAGACCGCGGGGGGACTCCAATGCCCTAGTTGGACATTTGTCATAATTTCACCCGCGAGTGCTAGCCAATCTCTCGGCAGAAAGGCTCACATTTCCCGCGAGCGGTCAATCATGGGGCGGCCGCTGCTCTTCACCCGCCGATGGGGCTCCATGTCGTGCACGTCCGCGGGGCTCTCGTAGTACGCCGTCGGCACAGGCCCGTCGGGGATCGCCTCGTCCTCTCCCGAGTCTTTCAGGACTGGAGTTGATGGGAGGCGGGTGCTTCTTCAGCCTCTCAGCCATACCGCGCAGGTACAAGAGCTGCACAAGGCGCAGGCGCTCACCTGCCCGCCAGAAGGTGCTGGCCACCGTCTCCCCGTCGGCGAGGCACCCCTTCCGCGACTCCTTGAGCAGCGTGATCTCCAGCACGCCGTCCTGGATCAGCCAGACGCACTCCTCGGCCTTGACGGGCCGGTGCAGGGTGCCGGCAAGCAGCTTTGCCTCCCCGGCGTAGGCCGAGAGCTCCGTGCGGCGGATCGTCACGCGCACGGTCGACGGAGGGCAGCCGCGCGGCAGCCTGAGGTGCACCTCGACGTACGAGCGGTTCTGTCGCCATCGCATCCGGGCACTCTCCCTGCCCAGCACCTCGTCCTTGGGGACGCAGGCCCACGCCTTGTCCTGCGCCACGGACCGAGCGGGGTGAATGTCGCGTCACTCGGCAACTATGGTGCTGGGATTGGGACGGTGCCTTTGCTCACATCAACACCCGTCTGAGCTCGAGCCACCTCTGGGACCTACCTGGGTCGTCAGCGCCGCGCGCTTGCTCTTCTCCTCGGCCTCCCTCGCTCGCATGCGTGCCACCTCCTCGTCCGTGTAGTCCCCCAGCAAGGGCTTGGGGCGTGCACGCCCGAACATCGACTCCATCACCTCCCCGTGGCTCAGCCCGGTGGTCGCCTTGCGCGCCCGCTCGAGTCTCTCGACCTCGTCGTCCTTGAGCACGGCCTGCTTGCCGTGGTTGCGCATCCAGGCCGCGAACCTGGGCTCGGCATGCTCCACGGCGTCCGCGAACTCGTTCCTCTTGCACTCCGACTTGTGCAGGGGCCAGTACGCCCGCTGGCACTCGGCCGAGCAGAAGAAGATGTTGCGGCAGCGGGAACACCGCAGCAGGTCCCCCACGTCCCCGCAGTTGGCTGCGAGGCAAGGCAGGCACGGGGCCATGAGGGTGCAGGGAGCCCTCCGCGCAAGCGAGGCGCGGAGCTCCTCTTCTCTGCGGGATGCTTACTATCATAGCTTTGAACTTCTCAGCCGTACTGCTGCTAAAGTCGACGAGGTAGCTCACCGCACTCGAGTTTGGGAAGGTGGTCTACTGTGGCTGCCATGGCTCTCCCAGGGGTGGACCGATTCCGCCTTGCGCGATGGGTGAAGAATGAAAAAGAAGCAACGAAGTCAATGGGCTGTCGTTGCGGCGCAAAACATTCGTGCGAAGAGCGCACAGGCGCGAGGGAGTGTGCAAGCTATGAAGCGGAATGCGCTTCGCACGTCGCTGCTGGTCACCGAGTCAGCAGCGCGAGGCGTTCCTGATTTCAACAATAATTGGTTTATTGCAGAAGGTCTCAGCGATAAGCCACCCAGCGACGCTGCAGGGTCCGTGACCGTCTGTCTTCCGACGTCTGTCAGAGACGCTATGCCCGACTTCGGCCTTTGAATGCAGCTGCCCGACTATGGGGGACGCTATGTGTGACCACAAGCGCCATGCACTACCACAAGCGTCATGCACCGCTCCTGCCACGGTCGTTTCCTCCCCCACCCGAGCCCCCCACAGCCTTCACAACCTGCTCCACCGCAAAAGCGACCCTCCGAGCCGCACGGAACATGGTCTCCACGGTCGCGGGGACCCTGCGATGTGACAGCGTAAAAACGACATGAATTTCCATCCGCAGCAGACCCACGCCAAGCCGGCCCGTGTGCTTGCAGGCGTTTCTGCAGTCACCTCTGCAAAATTTGGATCGACTTGTCCAGCACCTTTCCGGGAAGAGTCTTCGGGCTCGTTTCGCCCCCCTCGCTGTCCACGTCTGGCCCCATGCCCCACAGCTCCCTCTTGCCCGCCCCATCAGAGCCCTCTGCGTGAGGAAACCAGCAGCTCATCCCTCAGCAAACGACGCATGCTCGAGAAAGTCCACGGTGCCCTCGCGATGCGATGCAAGACCACATCGCCTGCCGCTGCATCGCCAATCCCCGGCAGTGCGCGCTGTGGCATCAGCACGCACCTCTTTCGCGCCCGGTCCCCGACGGCGGGGCCCCAGCCGTGTGGGGCTGTGCTGCACCCTGCCCCATGGACGTGACGCGAAGGAACCGGCAGTCAGGAAGGAACGCCTCGGAGCGTGTCACGTTCTGGGGCTCGTTCCGGCCCGAGGTGCTGGCGCGGTCTTGGTTCCGGCGTTCGAAGATTGCCTTGCCCACGCACGCGTACCGGAAGTGCGTGAAGGCGCCCATCTCGACGGGTATGGGCGAAAAGGCGTCCCTCTTGGCGTGCGCGGGCAGCAGGAGCCCCGTGCACTTGGGGTCCTGCCCTTTCGCCATCATGTCCGAGTCCCAGAGCAGGACACCGTGGCACTTGCTGCACGTCGGCAGCTCGGGGACTGCGGGGAGTGAGGGGCCCGTGGGAGTGAGAGAGGCCACTGCAGCAGGCTCGACCTCGCGCTTGCATGATGCGAGGAGATAGCAATGCCTAGATATCAAGCGTCAAGGAGGTCGGCGCATCCCCGCGTCGTCGACGCAGGAGCAGTGGAGGCGAGGCACAGGGAGCGGCTCCCGGCGCGCCGTACCCGCGGTGGCGCCCGTTTCACCCGGTGTTCGCGACGTCTGCGGCCTGTCCATGGTCGGCAGATGCGAACGGAACTCGCCGGGGCTCGGCTGGCCACGAGCGCTTGCGAGCAAACACGAGGAGAGACTCTCAGTTTTCCCGGCGACAAGGCGGAAGCCAACAGAGGCCAGGCAGCGAGATGGTTTAGTCGACGTCTGGCACCGCGCCCCGGCATCGCGAGCCCTTCGCCGGTGTGGGCACAAGTTTCCTGGCGCAGGACAGTGGCTGCTTTTTCGCGTCCCGCGGGCCCCCGACGCGCTGCGTTCTCTCGTCAGCCTCGCGCGAAGTTCAAGTGGAGGCGATCCTGCGCACCTCACAGCGACAGCGTCCCCCTCCCTTCACGGCGGGGGAAAAATGGTGGGGATTGCCATGGATTTCTTCAGCGGGGCGCCGGGAGACAGGCTGAAATTCACGTCCACGTGCATGGTGGCAGTGGTGCGTTGCGGCAGCGCTGCGACGCCTGGATCTGCGCCGCGGCCCCCAGCGGAACTGCCCAGACCTAAGAAAAAGCTTCTGCGCACTTCTCCCGCACCGCGCCTCTCTTCGCAGGGTATGATCGCCTCTATGTTCGTCCCGGACACGAACGTGGCGCTCGGGATCATGGGGATTGTCGCAGGTTGGATGCCCGCCCTTCCGAGCGCGCGGGCAGCCAAAAGGGTCGCGTTGCGCTGGAAAAACGACGCACCGTCACATGCCCGCAGTTCTGATCTCGAGCATGGAGCTGCTGAACCTGTTCCTCATCGTGACGCCGACCAGGTGCGACCTCTGGGCGTCTCGACGCGGCATTGTTGCCGCCAGCCCTTGCCAGCGAGCGCGCGCCCCTCTGCGCCCCTTGCTCCCTGTCCACGGTCTACAGATGACATCCTCTCGCGCTTCTTGCCCCTGCGCCCCTTGCGCACTGCACATGGCCACAAAAATGCTTTCCCCGCTCCTCGCCTCAGTGTGGTTCTGGACTGCATTAAGCTGGGAGTGGTCGCGCGGCCAAAGGTAAGCGAAAGCTCGTGCAAAATCTGTGCATCACGTGGCTTGCTCTCTCCTCCCCTCCCCACTGTGCCTGGTAACTCCTGCCCACCCTGTCCCGTCCTTGCTCGCCGCCCTGGATGTCCCTCCTTCTGTGGTCTCCACAGGGGTTCGGCTTTTTGGTGCTGGTGGAGGTGTGCCTCATGGCCATCAAGCTCGTCGGGACGTACTTTGCCTACACCCTGAAGGTGCGAGTCTCGGAGCGCAGTCCGCCCCAGCTAGCACCCGTGCTTGCTTGCGCTGCCCAGCGCGAGACCAGCGACGGGCCACGCATTAGATCTATTTCCGTTGCGTGCAGAAGTCCCAGGAGGACGCGGCCACGAGCGTGGGCGGGGGGTCCGTGGGTACATACCAGCCCTACCAGCCGCCCGCACAGCCCTACTCGGGAGCGCAGCCCTACGGCGGGCAGCCCTACGGCGCGCCGAACGCGGCGTTCAACCCGGAGCAGGGCTCGGGGCTCTAAGCAGCGGGCAAGCGGGAAGGGGACCGTGGGGCAGGAGTACGTGCAGCCTATCGAGGGGCCAACGGATGGGGTGGGCCCCATGCTACTTCGACGCCACCCTTTCAGGACTCCGGTTGATGTTGAACTCCCCGTCGCTCGTGGTTTCATGCACAGTCCACAGCTTGCAGCGTGCGGCTGCCGATTGCTGCCCACAGCGGTGTCCGCTGTCACTCTGCGGTGGCGCGCGCAGTCCACGGCCTGCGTGCACCCTCTGCCTCATGGCGCATGCCGCGTCAGCAACTGTCGTGCGTGCGCCCACTGGCTGATGATGCGTGCAGCCCACGGCGCCTGTGTGCGCCCTCTGCCTCATGGCGCGCTGGCCGAGGTGCCTTCCCGCTCCACCGACTCCGGCGTTTCTGGCGTCAGTGGCGAGGAGGGCCAGATGGTGATCCACTGGAGCGAGAAGACAATTTGGGGACACTGCCCCACCTGCGAGCGCCATGCAAGAAAGGCTGCATGAGACTGGCGCCAACCGTGTCAGACTGGCTCAGTTAACAGGGCGCCATACCCAGTTCCACACTAGCCCTGGTTTACCACCAGCCACCCTCCAAGCATACGAGCGATCGCAAAACCCCCGCCCCCTCACCTCGGATTGCTTGAGGAAGTGCTTGCCGCCCAGCCTGCCCGGCCCCACGACGTCCGCCACGGGCACCGTGAGCGTGCCCAGGTTCTTTGACGTGGCCTTCAGCATGGCCTTGCGGATGAGGTACCCCAGGCCTGCGACAAAGACGAGGGCGCGCTTGGCGATACGCAGCGGGCTTGCGATGGGTGCCGTGCACGAGGCTGGCGGGTGCTGGCGGGGCATGCAAGAGCAACCGTGCGTGTGGCATCTCACATCAGCCACTCTTATGTGTACGGTGACCCCTGCAGACCCGCCACGCACCGAAGGCTCCGTATCCGCTGTTGCGCACGTCAAACACGAGCTTGTCGGCGGCGGTGACGCCCGCGAACTCGAAGCTGGTCTCGAAGGTGGGGTCCGCGGTGTTGGGATCGAGGTTGGTCCGTTCCTTGAACTTGGTGTGGCCCTCCCGGTCCAAGATACGAACGCGCACATACGGCGACATGCCGTCGTCCCCCAGGTCCATGCACCGATGCACCGTGACGATGAGCACGCCGTAATGCCGCACGGGCTGCGTGGAGAAGGTGCGGCCCCACTCGATGCGCTTCTCCATCGGGGGCTGGTTGAGTGGCTTGAACTCGATGTCCGCCTCCAGATACCCCGGCGTCCGGCCCTGGATGTGGGGAACCGGGGCTGGCGGTCAGGACTGGGACCGGGGGCAGCAGGGGTGCGCACAAGGTAGCGGGGGTGCATGCAGGGTAGCAGGGATGCGCACTGTCGCTGCTGTCGAGAGTCACGCACCCCGCCGCAGGTGGGGAGATGCAGCAGCGCCTTGGGCGGCTCCTGCACGGCCGTGACCGTATAAGGGCGCCCCTCGCTGATGGCTTTCATGGCTTCGCTGCCGTCCCTGAGCTCCACCTCGGCAGCGCACAGCTCCTGCGATGCACGGCGGGGAGCGACGCAGTGTGCCGAGAGTACTTGCCAGTGCTGGGCGCCAAAAGGAGCGATGTTCGGGGCCCAGAGCGACGAGCTTGCCCCAGCTCGTGCGAGATTTGGATAACATTTCATCCACATGCACTGTGAGCTCTTGCAGCTCACCGGCCCCTCCCCAAACAGCTTGTCGTCATGGAGGTTGAGCCGCAGGATGTCGCGCTCTCTGGACTTGACCAACAGCGTACACTCCTCTGGGTTTGTGCAAGAGAAGGGGGTGTGGTTCGCCAAGTTACACGAGTGCGGCCGTCCGACCGACTCCAGGCACAGCTGCGAGGCTCAAGCGCAACACCCCCGAGCAGGAATGCAGGGGCAGTCGCGTGGCGAAAACAGCCCGGTGCATGTGGATAATCAACAGGATCTCACCCGGGAAGTGAGCGCTGAAGTGCTTGTTGATGGTGCGGGTGCGCCTGTGCCGGCCCGGGAGGCAGCTGACCCGGACGAAAGGGTCGGGGATGTCGAGTGCTATGATGCCCGCCATGGGGAGCGAGCGGAGGCCGCGGACGCGGAGGTTTTTGATCGTGACCAGCCCCTCGGGCTCTGAGGGCAAAGCACGAAAAGGGGAGGTGCGTGAGGCAGGGGTTCGGTGAGGAGCAGCTGGGAGATGGGGTGAGAGTGCGTGGGAGAGCCCTGGATATGGAGAAACTGCACATCTGGGGGAGAGATGGGGCTAACAACGTCACTAGCTTGGAGGGTGCAAGACGAGAAGAAAATATGGCGCATTGTGCTGTGGATGTGGGACGCACCGGCAAGCTCGGCTGGGTCGAGGACGATAGGGATGCTGTTGGGGAAGCCGACGTACTTCATGAGGAAGAACCGAATGACGAGGTCCATGGCGTCCCCGAGAATCGGCACCGACTTGAGACTGCGGGTAGCGGAGGGGAGGAAAGGGCGACTTATGAGAACGTCGAGAGCCCTTGGTGGGTGCGGGTTGCGTGTCACTCATGTTGTGGGGAGAGCAGTGCACGGCAGGAGTTGCGGAGGGCAGCGAAGGGCAAGGAGAGCAGTGGGCGGCAGGGCAGCGGAGGGCAGCGAAGGGCGATGTTCATCCATCTGAGCGGCCCTCGCTTGTACGGTGCAAAGAGCCGCAGGTCGAAGTCCACATTGGGCGGCTCCACCAAAGACACTCGGATGGCCGCGGCGACGGGCAGCTGTGGCACGAAGGGCGCGGCGGTGATGCGGGCAGTGGCGTTCTGCGTGCGGGGGAGATGGTTGTGGTTTTCGGTGGGAGGGCTAGGTGTTGGTGCCATTTTGCGAGAGGAAAGACATGACAGATGCCATCAGAGACTTACCACCAGCAGGTCAGAGAACTGGACCAGGGGTACGGTGAGGAACCACTTGCCGCCTCCCAGCTTGAGCCCCACGGTGACGCTCATGTTGCTGCCCCACATGAAGTGCGCCTCGAGGCTGGCCGAGGCCCCAGCCGTCGCGTCCTGGCGATAGACCTTGAGGCCTCCCAAACGAGGAGGACGGTCCCCCACGTCCACTTGCAGCTGACACTCGACCCCGGGGACGGCGGAAAGGTACTTGTCCACCAGTGGCTTGACCTTCTGGGTCAAGGGGACAAGGGCGGTTGGTTCACAGGGTGCTTCACGCTGCACAACCGCGTCAAGACCACCCTTTCGAGGCCCTCGCCTGGTGGACGAAGTCGCGGGCGAAGTCCCGCACCACCGGCCACAGCTCATCGATGGCGTCGTTGACCCACGGGACCCGGTCGAAGTCCGGATAGCGAATGAAACGGGGCTGGCAGTGGTGGTACTTCTGCGACGCCACCAAAAAGAGCAATGTGTGAAGCGCATCTTTGTGCGGATCGTCGGGAAATGGCGCGGATAATCACTATGCGCCTCACCAGGAGCCATGGCCCCGCGACCAGGGACGGCCGGGCGTAGTCCCACCCCTTGGAGTCATCGCGCTTTCGATCGATGTCATGCAGGGCCGCTACGGCAGCGCGAGCGGTCGCGCGATGTGGGAAGGGTAGGAGAATCGACAGGATGTGACCCACGATCCATCCGACGAGGAGGCCGAGCAACAGGATGCGAACTGCGGGCCGCAAGCAGCAGCACTCGACGTTTCGACCGAACCGCGCGGAGAATCGGCTCCGGGATCCTCTCGGCTGTGAAAATCTCACCGCGATCGGCGCCAAACGGAAGGTCGAGCGCCGTCAGCTCGTCGACGGCGGCGAGCACGTCGGTGCGAGCCCCCATGCGCGCACCCCCGCCTCCCCCAGCTCTTCTCAAATGCTGCTAGTCCTTTTCAGGAGCGGCGCCCTCGAGACGAGAACACTCGAACAGTCTGACTCCTCGATGGGTGAATTTTCCTGTAACGGTCTATGTTTTACCTGCGGTGTCATGGCAGTCCTGCGTGATGCCACATATTTGAAACTCGAGCCTTCGACCAACCAGTCCCACATCCTCTCGAGCACCAACTCATCGCCTGGCTATCGATCTACCCGCGCCTGTACGATGGCACGGCTCCTAGCTGCCTTGGGCCTCATGGCCCTGGCACTGACGGTGCCCATCCTGGCCTCTAGCGATACACAATCCTTCGTGAGGGCCATCAAGCACATATTCGCGATTTAGGCGACCCATCTAGATTCCGACGACTTGCATTCCTTCACCATCTGCCACATGCAGCGCCCCTACCACTTCACGCAGGCGGGCTCTCGCAGCCGAGTCCTCTCCCAGCAAGGCCAGGCAGGAGCGCCGAACTCCAAGTGAGCACGGGCGGGCGGGAGGGCAGTCACCGCGCGGGTTCGCAAGTCCCCTGAAGCACGTTGGCCCGAACGTCCCGCGCTCGCAGCAACGCAGGCGTGGAAATCCAGCAGGGCTTCGTGCAGCTGTACCTGGGCATCAAGCAGCTCATCCAGCAGGCGGAGAGTCAGATTCAGAGCCAGGGCCAGGGCCAGGGGCCGACTCCGGCGCCGTCGCCCCAGGCCCAGCCCCAGGCGCCACCCCAGACCCCGCGCGCCCCAGGCCACTGAGGCCGCCATGCGCTAGTCACCCGCCTCGGGCACCTAGCGTTGCTGGAGAATTCCAGTTATGGCCGCCAGCGCTGTACGAGCCGCCGCCTCGAGCACGTCGGGGATGAAGTCCTGAGAGAGAGAGAGAGAGAGAGAGAGGCCCTGGCTCAGCATAGCCACATGCTGGCTCACTGACGCTGTGTGTCGGCAACACGACGCGAGCAGCACGCACCTGGTCGGCGTCTCGGGCGGTCAACCACGCGGCGGCGATGGCGGCCAGCCCCGCGCCCGCTGCGAGGGCCGGCAGCGCCTGCGTTGCTTGGGCGGGCACCAGGCCCCCGACAGCGGGCGCGCGCCGCAGGGCCCACGCCACCCGCCCCGCCGCGGACCCCTCCACGACTCGCCCGGCAGCGGGCACTGCCCAGGCTCCGTCTGCCGCGCGCTCTGCAAAGGGCGCGTGCAGCGCCAGACGGGGCCCGGGGATCGGGGCGGACACGAGGGTGGCTGGCGGCACACGCTGCAGCAGCGCTTGTCCCTCCGCGAGGAGCTCGTCGGCTTTGGCCACTGCTGCCACGTCCTGCGATGTGAGCATCCGGTGCACCTCTGGGAAATCGATACCGCGGCTGATGGCGCCCCGAAGCTCGTCGCTGAGGCGGCTGAGCACCGCGGCGGAGACGTAGAGAGGCAGCAGCGGGTGCGACGACAAGAACGCGTCGAAGAGACGGGAGCAGAAGCGGAGGCTGGGGTGGGAACGGGGATGGGGAGAGCGGTTGGTTGGGTGGCGACAGCGGCGGAGGCCTGCACCCAGCCACCCGAGCTCGGCAGGCGCATCGGGCACCTGTCGGGTCCCTTGACCGAGTGGGCGAACCAGGTGAGCAGCCAGGGCATGGCAAGGACCAGCGTGACGCCCACGGGCGCGTCCAGCGACGACAGCGCACGTGCCAAGGGTCGGTTCGCGGCCCAGAGGAGGCGCTCGAGAAGGGCCAGCAAGGCCATCGTCGGAGCCAACGACGGCTGAGTCATGTCCCTGCAGCGGACAAGTGGTTTTCTGGTCTGTTGGCGCATGCGATTGTTGCGCACGCGATGGCGGCGCTCGCACTGAGGACTGAAGGAGTAGACCAGACGTGGTTGCTCGCTGCAGTATGCCAACAGAGCGAGCTGCAATGCCACGCTCGCCTGAGAGGCCCGACGAGGAGTCGCGTGAGAATGGCGAACGCACACGGTTCCCCGACCTCCATCAGGAGCACCGATGCCACGTCGTGCATGCCCTGGTAGTAGAAGGCGGGTGCCGGGACCTGCGACAACGAGTCCTCGAGACATGTCCCAACCGTGCTCAGGTGTGGGATGCTCGGGCGCAAGTCCCTGCATGGCACGCAGCCCGGCTCGCCTCGCCCTCTCGTGCGGGGGACGCCTGCGATGCGGCTGCCAGAGACGCGTTGATCACGCGACGCAGCCCCGCCCGCAGCTCCTCGCGTCGGCCTTCCGGGGCGGCCCACAGGGATCGGGCCACGTCGGCTTCCACGGTGCTGGCGTCCTTGTGCGGTGTCTGGCATCCACAACAGGAGAGCGAGACGTGCATTCTTCACCTCGACATGCCGGCGTCCGTCCGCAATGAATGATCGGCGGGGATCAGCCGCTACATCGCGCAGCCCCTCACCTCCGCCAGCTCCGCGATGCGGTCGGCGCGTGCGAGAGCACGCCAGTCCCGGCCCGCCCCCGCCAGGAGGGGCCACGCCCTCCGCCGGACGTCCGGGTTTCCCAGCCCGTGTTCCGTGGCGGCCTCCCGCAGCCGCCGCATGGACTCGGCATCCTCCCGACTCTCTGCAGAGCAGAGCAGACATTGGCGTGTCCTGGCCAAAGCAAGCCAGGCAATGCACAGCTAAAACCCAGCGAGACCTCCCAGCGCCTACACCAGCACCTCACCCGCGCGTGATAGAACGGCTTCGACGTCCTGCAGCGCTCCCCTATCGCGCTTGCCTGCCGCAGGCCTCCGTGGCCGGTGCCTCTGCAGCGTACCAGCGAGGGCAGGGGGTCCACGGTCGCAGAGAGCGCAGAAACGGAAACGTAGATGCTGTCGCGTGCCATCGGAGGTGTGCTGAGGAAACACGCAGCTTAAAAGCGCACGGCTCGCACCTGAGGCTTGCTCTTTTTCCCCATCAGTCGACCTCTGGCTGGGCATCTCAGTCGCTTTTTCTGCCCACAGCTGCGAATTCAACACCAGCGCCCATCGCGACCGTCACCCCTGCGGCATGGAGCCAGCCGGGCGCCTCACACCCTTCTCCACCCCTCGGCCACCTGATGATGTCGTGCGATGCTTAAATCGCGACTGCCGATACGCCTTCGTGAGCTTCATGTACCCAGGGTGGGAATGCGCTCCTCGACTGCCCCCTCCTGCGCTTCCATCCGCCGTGCGATGCGTCCGCCGATTGCCAGTCTTTCGCATGAATGAAGCATCGCGCACAGGCTGTCCCAGGGGAGCAGGGCATATACTTCCACTGGCAAGCTGTCCCCGGCGCTGTCCTCGTGCGCTTCGCTCGGCCCACCTAGCTTGGCTGGCTCTCGCATGTCATCCCAGGACACAGAAGGGAACCGCTGAGTCGAACGCACTAGCTTAGTGCGTAGTCAAAGAAGCGTCGTTGTGTCTTTGTAAGCCTGCGTTGGTGCGACTGGGCACGGGCGGGGCCCGTGCCCGCACTTCGGCAACGCCGGGCACTGCGGGGAGGGATCGGCAAAGATGCCGAAGAAAGGTGGCAAAGGGAAGAAGAAGAAGTCCAATATTCCGGATTGGATGCCCGACGAGCTGAAGAAGGTCGCTCAGGACGCGGTGTTGCTCACGGGGCTGCTGCAGGGGCCCACCTCCGATAACCCGAAGCCCATCATTGGGCGCGCACAGGTGCGCGGGCAAGCTTGCGTTTCCGCATATGTTACTGTTGCTCCGGTCAGAAGTCGCCCGCGGGGGGGACGTGTGCGCGGCTCGGTGCGGAAGCGACGTTGTCGACATGCCTGCACCCCGGTCGCGTATGCTTCCACTGTTAATGCCCGAATGCCTTTCCCCGACGAGTTATGCAAACAAACATGGCGTAGCTGTGACCGCGCCGCCTTGCGCGCCCCTCCCAAGCCTTCCGGCCCGTTCTCATCTCTGCAGGCAGCCATCTTCCTCCGGATGTTCGTCAATCCCACGAAGATGAATCCGAAAAAGGAGGAGGCCATCGGACAGAGTGCAATTGAGGTACGGATGCTCTCGCGTGGTTCTTGGCGGACTCGCACGCTCGCCTGCATGCACCACACAAAGGCGCCCCTGCCTTGTGCAGTTCGCGTGGAAGATGGTCAAGGACGGGGACAGCAACGAGAAGACGATCGCCACGGGTTTGCTAGAGACGCTCACGCGCGTCGACTCGGGGCGGGAGGCGCTCGCGGCCCTCCGGCCGTGGTCGCTCCTCTGGACGGGCGTGTCCCAGGGCAGCGCGGCCTACAGCGCCGAGTGCATGGCCGTCCTCTGCAACCTCATTCAGGGGTGGCAGACGGGGCTGGAGCTCGCCCTCGAAAACAAGCGCCTGGTGAGCCAGGCAGCGCTCGGTCGACGCCTGCTGCGCCGTGGATGCCTGCCGTCCTTCACTGCCATTCCCGTCCCCGCACGCAGTTGATGCGCTTCCTGAAGGAGGCGTCTCTCCGGCCACTGCTTTTGGCACTGACGCTGTTCAAGGAGATGCCGACCTGCGGGGGCCGCACGGCGACCGTGCGCGCGTCGCATCTCATCGCCGAGCTGCTCGCGCCGCCGATCGACGAGGAGCTGGGGGGCAGCAAGACGGACCGGGACAACCAGGCGAGGAACCAGACGGGTGCATGGCTGTGTCATGAGAGAGGGACTCGCTTAAGCCTCACGCATAGCTGGGTTCGCTGCCGCAGGAGCGGGCGCACCAGCAGATCTTGGCAGCCAAGGGCCTCCAGGCTCTGGTGGACTTGGCCGGGGCGCGGGACGTGGCCGTGGCGGATCTGGCGGCGAGGGACAACGCCGTGCTCTCGCTGCACTACATCCTCAAGGCGGGCAACGCAGCACTGCGGGACGAGTTCATTGCCATTGGGGGCATCCAGGTGACTCGCGGCATGCGGGGTGCGGGCGGTGTCATCACTGACGAGGCCGCAGCGCAGTGCATGACACCACCTTGTCCAGACCTCTGCGCAGGCCATGGTGTGCGTGCTGTCAGACCAGAACACCCAAGTCGTGGACCCCGCGGCCACTGGGCCCGCCCCGCTCCTCTCGCTCCTCACGAGGGCGCGGGCGGCTGGGTGCCTGCGTGCCATCATGAAGCCCGACCCGGAGGTGGGGAACCCAGTTAGACGCGCCGGTAGACACCGCGCACATGCGGGACGGTCACCGCGACCTGCGCCGCCCCCCTTCCTCGAGCCTCAACGACCGTCGTGTTCCTGCCCCGCAGCGCGCTCAGCAGCTGGGCACAGCGCGTCGCGAGGTGCTGGAGGCCGAGATGGCTGCACGACCCGTGAGCGCCTACGCCACGCTGCAGCCCCAGTTCGCCTACGCACGAGAGCCCCTCGCCGACCGGCCCCAGACGGCCCTCGCGCCCCGGGGTGACATCCGCGCCTCCAAGCTCGGTGCGTTGCGGCTGGTGTGGCTCGGCTCGCATGCCATGCAGAGCCCATGCGCCTCGCTCTCACCACAGCGCCCACCCCTCGCGTTCCCGCAGGCGAGCTGGGCCCCGCGTCGATCCTCGAGGCCCAGCTGCGCATGCTGGACGGCTCGATGCGTCCCCAGTCTCGCTTCCTGTCGCCGGCCTCCCCCGGGTTCAACCCCTACACGCGGGTGATGTCCCCCGGCAAGGAGCGCATGCCCCCGTCGCCGCGTCCCCACACGGCGCTGGGCCCCGTGGGCGACATCGACATCTCTGATTGGGGCCCAAGTGCCTTAGATATGGACCCTCTGGATGACACGTTGCGGTACGAGTCGCTGCTGGTCGACGAGGCCATGCGCGTCTTCGCCATGGAGCGCGCCGAGCGCGTCGCGCAGGCCGGGGCCGTGCCCTACCTCATCAGCCTGTGCTGCGGCCCCGAGGTGAGCAGCATGACTTGGCGTGCGAGAGATGGCCGACTGGGTGCCCCGGGCTCCATCTCATAACCAACAAGTTGTTCAACAAGCGCCGACGAGCGCTGAGGTGGAGGCAACAACCCACCTCCGTCCGTTCGCTCCCTCTTACCTCGCAGGGCCCTTTGCCCGACAAGGAGGCGGCTCCGGTGGAAGGGGCGGGGGCGGTCAAGGGCAAGAAGAAGAAAAAGAAGAAGAAGAAGACTCCCGCGGTGCCGGGGACGGAGGAGGGGCAGCGGTACGCCACGGGGTGCTTGCGCGTGCTGGCGCTGACGAAGGGGCACCGGCAGGAGATGATGCAGGCGGGGGTGCTTCGGTACCTGGCCCCTTTGCTCATGAGCCGCAACCACAAGGCGCGGTGGCACGCGCGGAACATCGTGCTGGCGCTGGCGAGCGACGAGGAGAACCGGTGAGGGCGACGGGCCGCTGGATGCGCTGGCACGGCGACATGCGCACTCGAGGGTCGGTGTATTGTGACCGTGATGTGGCCGACCCCGTGCCTATCGTCGCAGGGAAACGCTTCAGCTCTATCTATACACGAGCAAGAAGAAGCTCCACTGGAAGACGATCGACGGCGTGCCCCAGTTCATCGCCATGACGAACGTACCCGTACACCGCCCGGAGCCCTCCACGGCTCCTGAGATGCTCTACGGGGCCACGCACCGCCTCGCAAGGACGGCCGCGGAGATCAAGGAGGCGGACGCGCGCAAGCGGTTCGGCACGGCCGCCATGCTCCGGCCGGGGTCGGGCGGCAAGCGGTGAAGGGCGGCAACAGGGGTAGCAAGAGGGGTGCTGGGCGTTGCTGCAGCGCAGCGACGGCGGGGTTCAATCGTTTCAAGGGCCTGTATGCAATTCAACGCAAAAGACCGGGCAATAACCCAAGGAAGCGGCATGCTCTAGGCAGCCTTGCGAGCCACCCCTCACTGCTTGGCAGTGTCGCTGTCCTTCCTCAGCGTAGCCACCAGGAACCCCGCCACGATGCCCAGCAGCCCAGTCGCGGCAGGGATGGCAGCTTCAGCCAGGGCGGCCAGCGGCGCCAGCTGCTTGTTCTGCGTCGCAAGGGGCGCGGAGTGAGGTCCAAGCACGGCGCAGGCCGACGCTGAGCGTAACACAGACCAGCGTCGAATGCCAAGTCGAAAGCACGGCACAAGTCAGCATGGGGTTGAAGCGCGGTGCAACACACGCTATGGGGTATGTTGGGCCAACCCTACCTTGGGGTCCGCCACCATGCGGATGTACTTCTTCCCCGACGGCACCGAAAGGTACTCAATCCCACCCTCAAACATGGACTTGGCTTGGTCGTCCGGGATCGTGGGGAGGACTGCGAGGGAAAGTGTCAGAGAGTGGGGCAGGCTCGTCGGGGTGTGGTTGGGCAGCGCCAGTGAGAACACGCCGCAGCTGGGCGCGCACGTCGCAAGCCTGAGCGGAGTCAAGTTCTTGCACCCCGTCTGCCCTGTTCTCACCCATGCACTTGGACCCCGGCGTCCAGTTTACGGGCGTGGCGACCTTGCTGGAGTCGGTCAGCTGCAGCCCGTCCAGCACGCGGAGGAGCTCGGGGAAGTTGCGGCCCGTGGACGCCGGGTAGAGCATCGACGCGCGGAGCTTCTTGTCCTTGATGAAGTAGACTGGCAGGAACAAGGGCTCGGGAGGGGTTTCAGGCGTCGCGTTGCATCACGTCGACCCCGCTGGGACCGGGTGGGCACAACCCGTGGCCCGTCAGCGACCCCCATGGCACCCGGCTTGTAAACAGCACTCACCGGCGCGCGCGGTGAGCACGTTGCCCTTCCCGTCGCTCTCCATAGGGTCGAACATCCCGTACTCCTCCGCGATCTTCCCGCCCACGTCCGCGATGATGGGGAAAGCGACCTTCTTGCCTTCGGCCCAGCGCGTGGACTCGATGTCGGAGACCCAGCCGCGGTGGCTCTCCGCCGAGTCGATGGAAAGGGCAAACATCTGCGGGCGCGGGGGGCCGCGTTGCCACGCACTCCGGCGCCGTACGCCCGCCCTGAGCGCCCGGCTATGCGGTCCGACCTTGCAGCCCCGCTTCTGGAACTCCTCGTACATCGCCGCCGCCGTCCCCAGCTCGGTCGTGCACACCGGGGTGTAGTCCGCCGGGTGGGAGAAGAGGATGGCCCAATCGTTCCCGATGGCGGCGTGCCTGCGAGACGGCACGCTAGAAAATGACGCACACATTACAGACGCGCGGTCAAGCGCTTCCCTAACCGCATAGACGCCGCACCAGCAACGGCACCCATGCGGAAAGACGGCGCGCTGGATCCCTGCAAGCGCGACATATCCACCCGCAGCAGGCCACTCACCAGGACTGCATCCGCCCCTTGGATGTGTCCACCGGCCCTGCGGATGAGGAGAGGCGCCCGGCGAACAGATAAAGCAGGCAACAGCCCATTCGCATCCGGTGCCGCGAGGGCCCCGGCAGACCATTGCCAGCCTCTCGAGACCTGCCCCGCAGATCCCTCTCCTCGTCGCTCAGCCAAGCTTAGCCAATCGCCGCCTCACCGAACTCGGGCACGACGTCGCCGAGCTTCATCGTAAAGGCTGGTCCTTAAGCGTTGCACAGACTATTGCATGCGGAGCCGTCCTCGCTGTGATCGAATGCGAGCCAATCCCGAAGAATGTGTGTCCTTTCGAGCGTTCCTGCGGTGGTGTTTTCTGGCAAGGGTTTAACCCGCAAAGCGAAGGGTTAGTGGAATCGGCCCGACGACTGGCCACCGACCCATATATGCTACCAGCAGGCGGGAGGACGCGCCTGAACCCCTGCCGGGGCGGAGCTGGGGCTGACAACCCACCGGGGAATCGCGAGGGCCGAGCGCGACGCCATGCTGAAGGCGGACGCGTGGACGTGAGGCTGGCGGCGAGCGCGGAGGCAGCGCGAGCGGTCCCCCGCCTCGCCCCCAATGCACATGGACTCGCCGCTGCAGAAACGAGGAGGACAAGGTGTTCGAGACGCATTTGGCCGAGTACTGGCACGAACCGGACAGATGCTCCAAGATCGCCATGCACTTGCCCGGCAAGGACGCAGGTGCGGGCGGCGGGGCACGCCTAGGGCGCCATGGCTACATCCGGCCCGCCGCGCCTCGCCCGGGTTCCCCTCGCCCAGCCGCGCATCGTGACGGAACACATTCATGGCCTTTCTTTCGACGACTCCGCTCTGCCTAGTTTTCTCGACCCGGCAGGACGGTCGCGGGCCTTGCAGCGCTTCCGCTCCTCTCTTCACGTCGCAGGCGCGGTGCAGCGACGGTTCAAGCTCCTAGAGGACGACATTCGAAGCATCGAAGCGGGCCGCGTGCCCCTCCCCAATTACGAGGGCGCAGGGGAGGGCAAGGTGAGCGTCGTGCGCGAGGGCTCTGCGTTTGGCCGCCGCGGGTCGGCGCGCCGTTGCGACGCCTGCATCTGGTCCCTATTCAACGGTTCGGTGGCAGTAGAGGGCTTTCGCCTGATTTCGCAGGGATCCAAGAAGAAGGCGTCGGACCAGGAGCGCCGAAAGGGCATCCCGTGGACGGAGGAGGAGCACCGGCTTTTCTTGCTGGGCCTGGCCAAGTTCGGGTGAGAGTCGCACGGAGGGGCCTCACTCCGCGCCCTCCCCTGCGCTCCGCGGCCCCGCACGCCGACCTGGCCCCCTCCGCTCGCAGGAAGGGCGACTGGCGGTCCATCAGCCGGAGTTTCGTCATCAGCCGGACGCCGACGCAGGTGGCGAGCCACGCGCAGAAGTACTTCATCCGGCTGCAGCAGATGAACAAGAAGGACAAGAAGCGCAGCAGCATCCACGACATCACGTCGGTGGGGACGTCCTCGCTCCCCATCACGGGTCAACTCCCGCCCATGGCCCTGCAGGTCGGGCGCAACCCGCACGGCATGTGATGACATGGACGCTTGCGATGGCATGGCATCGCGGGTCTAGTTCCAACCACTTCCCTGACTGACACCCTGACTAGCGGACGGACGCCTTCATCTTGTGAGCCTGAGGCCCATATTCGTCAATTGGCACTTACAGTGTGTGCGCAAGCCCTTGAATGTGCAAGGCAAGCTGTCACAGTGACAGCACCTGCACGATTTCCGACGACACATCTGTCTCTGCGGCTGCGGCTTTTCAAGCCCATCGAGCAAGACCATCGGGGCCCGGAGGGCGATGATGATGGCGCTCAGTGCGAAAGCGGGTGTTTCTTACCCCGTAGCGAGGGCATCTGCTAGAATCTTGCCCCGCCCGCCTCGCTTGGCGCGAGCGCTCGTGATCGCTTCCGCGGAGGCCCCATCAAGCGCCCGCGAAGCGATTCAGGTCGGAATCGCGATGTGCCAAGGTGAGAATGAATGAATGCACAGGCAGCGCGCACCAATCGACCATGCGCTCATCGCCTCAAGCGCCGGGAAATGCTCCCTGTCGCCTTGGCCCGCAGAAAAGGACTTTAACGGCGCCTTGTCGATCTTTGAGCAGTCCCTGACGCTGCCAGGGACGGGATTGAAGCGCTTTAAGGACAAGCCAGCGGAAGCCAGCGCGGGGGAGCGACAGGCGGCCCTGTACAACATCGCGTGCTGCCACAGCCAGCTCGGCGACCTCGACGCTGCGCTCAAGGCGATGGCGCAGGCGAGTGTGAGCCCTGGCCTGTTCACACGCAGACCCGGGCCGCAGCTGCGCAGTCCGCACGCCCACCCTCCAGCAATGCGCTGTGGCGATGCTCTCGCAGTGCCTGCAAGCGGGATACGAGGGTTTCGAAGAGCTGCGGTCGGATCCCGACCTCGCTGCGCTCCGCTCCGACCCGCGCTTCGCGGAGCTGCTGGCCCGCTTCGAGCCTCGGGGCGGTGCGGGCCTGGGCGGCCTCTTCTCGGGGCTGCGTCGCGTCTTGGGAGACTTGTAGTGAGCTCTTTTGACCAGCGGGCGAGTAAACCGAACGACATTTTCAAGAGGATCAGAAAAGGGGCATGGCGCATAACTGGGAGACACGGCACAGTGTCTAGGTTAGGAAAACCGCAGCCAGGAGGAAATGACCGTGCGCTGGCGGCTTGATGGCAGCGCGCGAGCCCGGGAGCGGCCAACAGCCCCGCCCCGGTCCCAGGCCCGGCCAGTAGTGCATGGCACGTGCGTCAGCCACCGGCGCAGAGCGGCATGGATGACCCAAAGGTCCAACCTGCCTCACGTCACCCACGCGCCAATGGCAGGGGAGGAGGCTAGGAGGAGGCGCAATGGCCTCGGCGAGAGCTGCATCTAGTCGGAAAGGGCGGCGGCACGTAGATAGACAGCGAGGGGCATGAGCGAAGCAGAGGCCAACCGTAGTTGCTAACGGTGGGGAGGCGCGGGGTAGGGAAGGGCGTGTTGGGTGTCTAGAAAATGCTATCAAAGCAGGAAAGACTAGGAAAAATGAGTGAGAGCGCCTCGGGACAAGACCGTCTCGTGTTGGGCTCCCGCCCCGGCCCTCGCCCGGCACCAGCGTTTGGCGCCGGGGGTCAACCCCATGGGTCGATGCTGCAGGCGGGGCGGAGCACGTGGGGCGCCAAGGTATCATCGCCGAGAGGAATGCCAGACATACCCTCTGCCTCGCGCAGGAAAAGGCGTGCGGCCCGTCAGACGCAGGCAACCACGGCAGGCAGAACCCCGTCGTCCTCGTCCGTGTGTTGCTCGTCCTCGGTCTTGGCCGGGCCGAGGCCCAGGAGGCGCGCCGTGAGCGGGAGGCCCTCGCCCGCGGCACACGCCAGCACGTCTGTCTGTTGCAGTCTGCGTGGGTGGAGAGGAAGGCGCCAGGTGGGCACGGGGGCGCTGATGCGTCCCGCGGGGACAGTGGGCCACGCTAAACATTCATGCCGCTCGCTCCCGGGCCTCACCGGATGGGCGTGGGGCGGGCGAGCACCGGGGTGGGCCTCACGAGCCGCGGGGCGTGCGTGGCGGCGGTCTTGGCCGGCGTGAGGATCTGGGGGGGCGAGGCGACCCGCGGCGGGGGCGGCGGCATCGCCAGGCTCGACGGCAGCGCCGCGATAGGGTCCGCGACCTGCGTGGCGCGAAGCAAGGGCGACTATTGGTGAAGCGCAGCTATGCGCAACCTGGCGTGCCACATGCCACGCACGCCGAGCGGAAACTCGCCTTGGTTGCCGCGTCCGGGGCGAGGTGCGAGGGGCACGGCACGACGGACAGGGCCGGCTTGGCCCCGGGGTCCTCGGACAGGGGCGCGAGGGAGCAGTGGTACATCATGCCGGGGGCCAGCGGGGGCAGGCCCTCCGGGGACGGCATGACGACCATGCGGTAGCCACCCGCGGGGTCGGGCACCATGAAGGGCACCCCCCGCACCGCTACCACGCTCCCGTCCGGCTGCTGCACGTACGACACCCAGTAGCCCTCCTGGGGCACCTCGGCAGGGCCCATGGGCACGGTCGGGGGCGGCTCGCGCCGCGCGAGCGCCTGGCCCAGCGGCGGCGGGGTGCTGGGCGCGGCCGGGGAGCGCATGGGCACGGTGTCGAGCTCGCGCGAGAGGGAGCCCTCGTCCAGGGACGGCGAGGCGCCCCGCCCCGACCCGCCCGACGCCGAGGGCCCCTCGTCGTCGTCCTCGTCCTCCTCCTCCATCCCGTCTTCGGACGGAGGGACCACCGGCATGCGCTGGTTCCTCGGCCGCCGGGGCGCGCCCGCCCAGGGGGCCACCCAGGGCGGGGGTTCCGACTGCTCCGAGGGGTCGTGCGAACCGTCCGACCTGCGCGCAGGGCAGGGGCCTGGCGGTGAGAGGCAAGGGCAACCTTCCGCGACGACGGGCGCGCGGCGAGCTCGCGGGCACTCGCCGGTGCTGGGCGAGCTTGGTGGCCAGGGCCGGGGGCGTGGGCTCCTGGACGCCGGTGATGTCAAAGAGGGAGGCGCGCTTCTTGCGCTTGTTGGACGAGTTGAGGCGGATAAAGTGCTTCTGGGCGTGCGACGCGACCTGCGTCGGGGTGCGCGTGGTGACGAAGTGCTTGGCGATGCCGCGCCAGTCGCCCCGGCCCAGGCGCTCCAGGCCCAGGAGGAAGCGGCGGTGCTCTTCCTCGGTCCACGCCACGCCCTTCTTGCGCTCTTTCTTGAACGAGTTCGGCGAGGACTCCGCCTCGGCCGCCACGACCTTCCTGCGGGCGGGGGCCGCGGGCAAGGCTGGATTTGGCGCGCACCCTCCGGGGCCGCGGGCGCGCGCGCGCCTCGGCCATCGCGCGATCGGGCGACGCCGACGGAAGGACGAGGGAGTCATTTACCCGCATCGGGCGTCTTCGGGGCGAAGGGCCCCGGCGCGCGGGAGATGCGCGGCTTCCCACCTCGCGGCTGCAGCGGCCCTACGCCGGGGTCCCAGCCGCTCCTCCTCCGTCCCCAGCGCCTCCATGCACGCCGAGGCGAGAATTTCCATGTCGTCTACCGAAGTCGAGCACGACGACCGCCCGGGCCCGCGTCGAGAGTCGTCAACCGGGCTAACTGCAGGCCCTGCATGCACGGGGTCCCATTCGAAACTCGGATCGGCCCGATCACCCCGCCCGCCCCGCCTCGCCGCGCGCGCGACGAATTCGAGCGAGAAAACCCGGCAACGCGGGCCGGTTCTCGACCCGCCAGCGCGGCCGAGGCTCCCGAGGGGCAACGAACTCGGAGGGGGGGCATCCGACCGGCCCTCGCGGCCACCCATCCGCGGATGCCGAGGCGGCAACGGCGACAAGGTGTGCGAATAGAACCAACGCCGAGCTCGGCGGAGCTCGCGGGGCCCGGCGTGACGTCGAGCCCACGGGCGGATATTTCGCCCAAAAAGAGCTCACATTGCGAGCGCGCGGGAGGGCACCACGCCCTGCTCGCACTAAAGAGGGACCAATGAGGAAGACGAGGGCGGAGTTTCGCACTGATCGGTGCTCCGTCTGAGCCCACGCATTGCCGCGTTTGGCAGCGTGCCACCCGGCGCAATGCGCTGCCCCTCCGCTCCGTCCCGTGCATGGAGACGAAGCGGGGAGGCCGGGGGGTGGGACTCGACGCACGGTCACGACGCTCGCCCTGCGCCCGCGCCTGTTGCGCCAACAAGCGCGAGCCTGGGGCACCCGGGCACCCAGTGCGAAGAAGGACAAAAAAGACGCGGCCGGGAGGCCACACGAACGCCCAGAGCGCCCAGGGCGGCGTCGCTCCAGGCCCTGCCCTAAATAAAGGACCAAAAGCGATTGTGCAGGCCCGCCACCGCCCCTCACCTCGCGCATTCGCGTCGCAGACGGAATTCTGTCCCGGCCACGCGAGGACGGATGCCAATTCCCCGCGCACCCGCTCGCGTGGCGCTGGCACGGCCGTGACTGGCAGTAAAAGGGGGATCTCTGCTCGGCCCTCGCGTGGTCGCTGCCCGCGCGTCACGCGATCCAGCTGCGCGAGGTCCAGCGGCGTCGCGGTCGCTCCCCGAGGCTGGGCTCTGGGCTCTCTCGCACAGTGCGGGGGCAGGCGGGGGGGCGAGGCTTGGGCCGGCAGCGGACGCTGCGGTGCGCGGGCGTCGGGGAGCCATGGCGAGGGACGAGAGGAGGCAGGCGAGAGGGGCGGCATGGCCCCGATGCCCCCAGCGGAGTGGGGATGGGCTCCCTCACTTCGAGCGCTGACGGGGCAGAATTCGCACGCAGGGGACCTTCGCCCGCGTATCGAACGTGGGCGGCTCCATCACCGCCATGCTCGTGGTCGCGGGCATCGCATGGCTCATCCGCCGGCTGCGCTCCGCGACGTCGCACAGCGGGCCGGGCGACGCAGCCAAGTCCGTGGCCGCGGAGAAGCGGGGCAGCGTCCCCGCCCTGTCGCCGGACGCGGTGAGCGAGAGAAAAGACTGCGTTGGCAACGAGGGCAGCGAGCCGATGCTCTCTCGTTGCTCTCTCGACCAGCGTTCCCCATCTCGGTCTCGCAGCTGCGCACTCTCGAGGAGAAGGATCCCATCCGGCACGCCGTGATTGATGTCAGGCAAGGCGGCGCGCTTCGCAGACCCGCTGCGGCCGCGCGCAGGCGCCCCGGCGCTCGACTGCAGCGCGACGAGCGCCGTGCACGCAGGCCAGAGGCTGCCTCCACGTCGCGAAGCGCTTCGGAGCTGCGCGCGACGCACGTGCCGCTTGCGGCGCTCGGGGACGCGCTCGTGGACGCGAAGCGCTGGCCCGCAGGCCCCGTGCCGCACCCCGACCACGGCACCTTTCTTGGTGACTCACTGCGCGCATCAAGCCTCGCGACCGTCGATGCCCTGGGCCCCCGACCAGGCCGCGACCAGGCCCAGGCCGCGTCGCCGACAGTCGCTTTTGAGTGTCTTCGCACGCGCAGTCTTTGTTTCCGACAGTGACGCGGACATGTACCATGCAGCACAAGTGGCCAGCGGGCGTGGGTTCCGACTCCTGGGGGTGTTGGCGGGGGGTCTGGAGGCATTGTGGGCATCCAAAAGGTGACGCACATGGCGGCGCGGCGCAGATGACGGGTCGCTGCGTCGTCAGGGGGTGGATGGGGTGCGTGCCGCAGTCGACGCCTGCACCCCCACCCCGCCCCCGCCCCGCAGCGCCGAGCCACCCCCTCCCCGCTTCATTAACCGCGACGCCCTGGCGCTGCTCTTGGGGCAGGGCTCCCTCCCCGCCCACGCGACAGCCACCGTCCTGGACGTGCGGCGCCACGACGAGCGGTCGTTGTTTGGCGCCATCCCCGGCACCTGGCACGTCCCGGTGGAGGAGCTCCCCGCGGCCCTCAACATGTCCTCGGAGGCCTGGCTGAAGCGCTACCGCTTCCCCAGGCCCTCGCGCTCCGAGCCGGTCGTCATGCAGTGCCGCACCAACCGTCGCGCCGTGTGGGCCGCGGCCATGGCCCGGGACGCGGGGTACGACAACGTGCTGGTGTACAAGCAGGGGGCCTTTGGGTGGCGCCTGTCCTCCAAGGTCAAGGCGTACGCATCGTACGAGGAAGGCGACGACGTCCCACTTGCCAAGGTGAGGATTGGGGGGCTTGGTTCGTGTGTTGCGAAGCGCGGTGTGGGCAGCACGCGGGCTGTCGCGTCGCAGAGCAGCTCAATGGGTGCATGCTCAAGGCTTTCTTCTACTCTACGCAGAAGTTCGATGTCGAAAGGGTGGACGAGGCAGGCGCCATGCGGGAGCTGGAGGCCCTGGGGCTGCTGCATGCGCATGGATGAACTCTCTTCTCTCGTGGAAAAAAAGTTCAAAATTGGCAAAACTGGTGGACAGAACGTGCCTCAACGTGCCTCAAACGTGCCGGGTGGGCCAACAGGCGGGGGAACGGGAGGGTCGGCGAGCGGCTGACGCTGCGTGCGCGCTTGGCTGCGTGGCCGCGTCCTCGCTAGGTATCGCTGGGTGGACAGGCGCAAATTCCACGAGCGCTCAGTAGGCCCTTGCTGCCTCGAAATCGACGGCGCCGCTCGCCAGGGCGATCAGGAGCGCCACGAAAGGGAAAAAGAAGATGGTGGCGCCCACGAGCGTGACAGGGTCTTGGAAGGGGCTCTTGCCCTCGCGCTCCCCCTTCGAAAGCCACGCGTCCGCCGGCTCCTGCGTGGGGCGCGGGTGTCGACAGTCGGCAAGGCCATGCCGGGGTCACTATGCGAGCGCCACTCGTGGACGATTGGAGGACAACACAGCTACACGAAGCAAAGGCGACTCACCTCCTCCCGGGTGATGAACTTGCGCTCGCGAGGCTCCTGCCCACCCATCATCGCCTGGACGGGCGCGGACCGCCTGCCCGCCGCCGGCCTGCTCACCGCCGCGGTCAACTTCTTGCCCTGCGTGCCACGCGGGAGCGACGAAGCCATCGGGGTCAATTGCCGAGCCCCATCGCGCGCAGGATACAAATCCAATCTGTTGGGTGCCAGCGGAATCCGGGCAAGCTCCTCGACAGCGCGCTGCACTGCGGGATATCACGCAAAAGCGCCCGGGGGCCCCCTGCCGGCGTCCGAGCCTCCGACAATGCGCTGCTCGTTTGTCGCACGATCAAATTAGATACGAACGCGCTGACGGTCAAGCAAGGCCAGGGAAAGCTTGGGCCCGCCGTGCCACTGGGAAAAGCGTCGGCTGGCCGTCATCGACGCTCCCCGAATTCCGTCTTGGATCCCCACATGGCCAGTCGCACCCTCAGACAGCAACTATAAAAAAGCCCACGCAAACCTACCTGGAGCCTCACGCCCGCCGAGGTGGAAGCAGTCACAAGTCCGTGCATGGCTGGTCTTGGTGTCTTGGTGTGCTACGATGGAGTTTCGGGTAAGGTAGGCCGAAGTCGTCGTCCGTCACTAGTAACTGACCGACTCATCGGCGCAGTGCGTCACTGAATAGGGCTGCCGCAAAATGTCAGAATCTTCAAGGGCGCAACCGGGCCGCAGCTGGACTCGTCTAGCCGCTGTGGGTTCCCGCGCTTGAAAAAGCCGACTACAAAGGACCCCTTTACGCCGGCGCGTTCTCGAAGCTCACGCCGATGCCGAACTTGTGGTCCCGGCTCCCGTGGTCCACCTCCGCCGACAACGCCAGCGTGAGGGAAGGCATCAGCCTCTCCTCCAGCGTCAGCCGCATGACCCCCTGCGAGTCCATGCTGCCCCGCACCCGCGCCAGGCGGAAGGCCGCGTCGTACCCCGCCGTGCACGTCGCCTCGCCCCGCCCGCCGCCCTTGCTGATCTCCAGCGTGCTCCACAGGTTCACCTGCAAGCATACAACGTGTCAGACATGACCGTCATTCCAATCGAGCCCCGCGTGGCCTGGCGACGGGGCCGGGTAGCCTTCGCGCCAGCCCTGCACGCCAGCCAGCCGCAAGTGCCAGCCACACAACAGCCACGGTGTGCCACGCACCTTGTCCGAGTACTTGCGCAGCCACGACACATTGATGGAACCGTTCCCCGGCAGCCACTGCCCGACGATCGTGTGCGGGCCCCACGTCGCGCGCCCTCCCAAACTGTACCCCGAGACGCGCTGCACCGAGTAGTAAAAGGCCTCCCCGCCCAGAGCAATGTTGCGCGTGATCTGCGGGCGCCGGGCCGGCGGTCGGAGCGCGGCGCGGGAGCGGAGCGGGGCCGGGCGAGGCTGCAAGGGCAGGGGCGCCCCACCTGCCCCAGCACGTTGGCCTGGTACATGCCCCCCGTGCCAATCGAGACCTTGGCATTCCACTTGTCGCGCTGCGCCTGCAGCGCCAGGTCGAACCCGCTGGGGTCATCCCTGCCCATGCCGCCCATCGCGTTCATCAGCTGCATTTGCGTCTGTGGGGGTGCAGGGCGGCCACCGTGAAGCACAAGCAGGGGGCGGTGGGCATCGCATCGCGATCGCAACCGCAGGTGAAGGGTGTTCGCCAACCGCTCCACTCGCCTTGACGACCAGCCACGGCTTGATGTCGAAGGAAAAGCGGCAGTTGTTGTTGAAGTCCCCGTCCACGTCCGCCCGGACCATGGTCTGGGGCCGCTGGGCGCTCGGCAAGAAGATGGCGCCGAAGTTGTAGCTGGAATGCGGCTGCGTGCGAGGCGCCTCCCCGAACACCGGGACAGGGACCCTGCGGGTGTGCACGTGTGCGCTCTGCAGTTTCACTGCGGAAAGCCCGGGCCGCCGGGCCAGTGCCCCCCGTGCCCCGCGATGGACGCGGCGCACCTCGTGAAGACCATCTGATGCTGCATCAGCAGGTTGGGCGTGATCTGCTTGAGCGCGCGGAGGTGGAACCCCTCGACTACGTCGGGCTGCGGGGAAGGCCAAACACAAGCGCTCCTCGCCCCTCGCTCTCCAGCCGACTGGCATGGTAGCAAGTGCTCATAGGGATCTCGTGGCCAGCAGCGAGTCGGGATCATTTCAGCTCGCCGCGTCGCCAAGTCCGGGGTTCCACCGTTCGTGCTCAGCAAGCCGGCGCTCGCAGCTGTGGCGGGCCCGCGCACCTTGGCAGCCGCCACCTCCGCCATCAGATCCTCAAACAGAGGCAGCGAGGGCCTCCTAACCGTCTCCATCTCGTCGGACATGGCCTCAGCAGCCGCCTGCGGCGTGTGGGGGGGAAGGGGCGCTGGAGGAACACGCCCGCAGCGCCGTCGCGCTCGCATCCGCCAGCTCTAGGTCGATGACATTATCAAGAGCTTCCCGTCCACCGCATCGCCGTGCTGGGTAGCGAGATGGGCCACCGGAGCCGATGCCTGGTGGGACTCAAAGCGCTCTGGGACCTCGCTGTAGAGCATCCTCACCCGGGCAACCTCCGGATCGTACCCCGACCCATTGGGCCCGGACGGCGATCGTCCGGCCGCGGACTCGCTCATTTTCGCTCCCGCCCCGGCCTGTTGACTCGCTAGCACCAAGCACCACAGTCCCCCTTCGCGGTCTCATCTGACCGATCCGCATCGATGCCGAAAGGGGTTGAGAAACGCCTTCGCGGGTGCAACCCGGTGTTTCTGACTGGCCAGTTCAGTTCCCCTTCCCTCCTGGAGCTTCCCTGCCACGGCCGCGCTCACATCTGCCGCGGAGTTCTGTCGCAAGAAGCGCTGAGGTTTCGAGAAGTGATATTGCTGACGCACGTGCGCGAGTCTCGGGATTCGCAGGGGGCGTCATGCCGTGGCGCGCGCTGTCGCTCGTCCTCTTCATGGTGGCCACCCCGGTGGCCACCTTTGGAGCGCTTCTCGTCAGCGACTACCTGAGAGCTCGGAGGGCGGCCAAGCGCGTCGTCGACGAGGCGAGGATGCGCGGATCCCCCGTCAGTCCCCAGCCACATTCCCTCCGCGCGTATCGGGGGACCGGCAGCGATCGGTTTGGCGCTTCATGGTTCGAACTGACGTCCGAGATGAAGGGCCCGGGGTGCCGCCGACGCCACGCCCCCCCCCCGCGCGCAACAACTTGCGTGCCACCTCGCCGGCCCTTTTCTCGCAGCTCGAACATGTGATGCGCGTCGCCCGCGAGGCGCTCATTATGGTTCGTGACCAGGTTCTCGGGGAGATGCGGGAGGGCCTGGAAAAGGAGGACGCCATGCTGCACATGCTTCCGTCCTACGTGGACCGGTGAGTCGCGCGACGCGGATTCCAGGGAGCGCCAGCGGGCAATCTGAAGCTTCGTAAGGAGCGTTCATGCGCGGCTAATCACGCAGATTACCCACGGGAGAGGAGCGCGGCCGGTACTACGCTCTGGACCTCGGCGGCACCAACCTCCGTGTCGCCATGGTCGAGCTGGGCCCGCGGGACCGCGAGGTGTCGCGCATCGTCGTCGAGGAGGGCACGGGTGCGCAGCCGAGACGCAGTGGCGTCGCGTGGCGGCCCGATCCATCGCGGCGGCAGTGCGAGTGTCCTCCCTTCGCGTCGCTTCGCAGTCCCCGGCAACCTGCTCCTGGCCCCCGCGAGCTACCTCTTCGCGCACCTGGCCCTCCAGTTGTCCAAGATGATTGAGCGACACGGGGATCCGACGGAGGTGGCGCGGGTGGGGTTCAGCTTCAGCTTCCCGATGCGCCAGCAGGACTGCCACTCGGGGGAGCTCCTCTACTGGACCAAGGGGTACAAGTGTTCCGGGGCCGTCGGGCAGGACGCGGTGCAGATGCTGCAGCGGGCTCTGGACGACTCAGGCACGTCCGCCAAGGCAAGTGGGGCCGCATGGGGCGCAGTTTGGTGGGGCGGAGTTGGGCAGGGTCGAGTGGGCCTGGGTGGACATGATGTATGCGGCAGTGTGCGCAGCCATTGTGGCATTGCAGTTGCCGCGTGCGACACCAGGGCGACGGAGCCGGTCGCTCTTCCCGGACCGCAGGTGGAGGTTATTCTGAACAACGCCCTCACGCCGCTGCTCAGCTCCCAGTACTGCCACGGGCCCACGAAGGTGGCGGCCATCTTCGGCACGGGCACCAACATGTCGTACGTGGAACAGGCGGACCGCATTAAGAAGCTGAAGGGATACCGTGGGGGCCAAGAGATGCTCATCAACGCAGAGTGGGCCAACTTTTGGTGAGGCTTTGAATGTGGTGTCTGTCAGCCTAGAGTGGGCTGACTTTTGGTGAGGCTGTGGGCGGGGTGCGGGTGGTAGCAGAGCCGTGCAGGCTGTGTCGCGGCAACAACCCAGCGTGTGGTGGAAGAAAAGCTGCACCACCGGTGAGCGTCGGGGTTAGCCCCACCATCGTGACTGCATCATGTCCAGCCTCGTTTCCCTTCCCAGGCACGACTGCCTGCCCACCGTCCAAGAGGACGCGCGCGTGGACGAGGCGTCGCACAACCACGGCACGGGGCGTTTCGAGAAGCTCATTTCCGGCATGCACCTGGGGGAGGTCGCGCGGCGCTTGATCCACCGCATGTGGAGGGCAGCTGCCGCGGTGAGCAGGGCCTCGTTGCATGCCGTCATTGTGATGGGACGGCAAGTCTGTACTTGCCGCGCCTCTGCGCCACAGTGGCTCCACTGTGTAGTACTACATGTGCCCCGGTCTGCTCCGTGTCGCTCGACCTGTCGTGAAAGTGATCTTAATTTGACCCTCCGGCCCCAGGAGATGCCTCGGTGGGAGGTACCTGTGCGCCTGGAGAGCGGCAGGGATCTTTTGACGTCCGCCCACGTGGGGCGCATGGCCGCGGACGTGACGGAGGAGCTGGCGGAGGTGGCGGGGCAGGTGCAGGAGAGCTTCGGGGCGGAGATGCCCAAATTCATGCGGTGAGAGGTGGGACCAGGGTTAGGCTGAGTGTAATGCACGTTGCGGCAGCGGAAGCAACAGCGATAATTGCCATGGGTTGTGATTCCATACGTGGGATCCGTGCGACTGATTGTAGTACCTGGTGCCTTACTTTGAGTGAATTACGTCATATCGAGCGTCTCCCTCGCCCCAGGCCGCACGTGCAGCGCATCTGCCAGTTGGTGCTGGAGCGGGCGGGGCGGCTGGGGGCAGCGGCGGTGGCGGCGGCGATTGAGCAGACCGAGGCGCTCAAGGGGGAGGGGGAGGTGCTGGTGGGGGCGGAGGGGTCCCTGATTCGGTACAACGAGCGGTTCAGGTGAATGACGGCGCGTTCGTGGGTGGCCATGCCGCATTGCTGATGCGGCGGTGAAAGCGACCTTGAGACGCATGTAGTGACCGGTTGAGTACTCGCTTGGAGCCTTAGAACTTAGCCATGTACCCCACTGTTCCTCTCGGCTCGCAGGAGGGCCTTCATGGCCGGCCTGCGCATGGTGCTGGGCCCTCAGCAGGCGCGGCGCGTGCGCCTGACGGTCTGCGAGGACGGGGCGGTGCTGGGGGCGGCGCTGGCGGTGGCGTGCTGCGGTGACAATGCGGCTCGGAGCGACTTAGTGGGAGGGTACCTGGTCATCAGCTCAGAGGCGGCGCAGGTGGCAGAGGCGGCCGTGGGGGGCATCAGCTCCGCCCCACAAGCCGACCAAGTGGTCCGCACGCCACCCGCCAACCCCGACCGGCAAGGCAAGCTCCGCAGACGTGAGGGCGTGGCCCGGTGAGCTGCTCCCAGCGAGCGGGGCGGTGCCTGATGCCGATGAGAGTCGAACAGGGTGGCTCGCGTCCATTCCTTTGTCGGACAGGTTGGCGAGTGCGTGCGAGATACCATAGCCTACGTTTGGCCTAGCTTGGCCGGCAAGCCTGGCAGCACGGTGCTGTGCGAGACGCGAGCAGCGCTCTCTTGGCGATGTTTCTGGGCTGCTGTGTCCGCCAATTGTTCAAGCAACTGTCAGCTGGTCTCCTGCGCCGCTCCCGATCCGCGCTGCAGCTCCAAGGTGATCTGGGTGATGCCCCAGCGCGGGTTGTTGCTCTCGAGCGCCACCATGACTGCGTGCGAGGAGGGAGCGATGGCGACTCGCGTGCACGGTCGCTGACGAGGGCACGGTGCCAAGTTTGCATCGCCTGCCTCTCCCGCTCCCACCACACCTGTCTTGAAGTCGACGCCCCGGCAGTCGAACATCGTCTGCTCCCAGTTGTCGTACGGCCGGTCACCGTATCCCTCCCGAGGCGCGTCCGTCCCGGACTTGAGCACGTACGCCGAGCAGCGCACGAGCTCATCGCCCACCTCCACCTTCCCCGACCGCGCCGCGTTGCCCCCCGACGCGACCTCCTCCACCACCACAGCGCCACCCTTCCCGCGCTCCCCGAACACGATGCCGAGAGGCCGGCGGAGCGTCACGCGCGTCAAGGGGCCCGCCGGTGAATCGCGACAAGTGTCATCATCCCCTGGGCGGAAAAGACCGAGCCTGATGGAGCCTACTGCTTTGGCGTGTGTAGCGGGCACTCATGCCGTCTTCACATGCGCACCTGCTGCTTGCACACGAACAAGGCGCGGCCGGGCGTGGCTCCAGGGCCGATGTGCGCACGGTGGCCAGGCAATTGTGGCCACCCGGCTCGCGGGAGGTGCGAGCTGCCCTATGCTTGCCATCCCGATGAGACACATGTGCGAACAGACGAACTGCCGGCCAGCTGCGCAAGCAAATCGAATGAACGCGGCGGTGAAAATTGCCAGTGAAACTTCGCTGCAAGACGGCGGGTTTTGGCTGGCAGGAGACTCTGATCGTTGTGTCGCTGTCGGCCGTCGTGAGTGCAGTGCCATTTTCACGCGGTGTGTCAACGTCATCAGGCCAAGGAGGCGCAGGGTGGCGGGATCCCCATCGCTTGCCGTTAGGTGTGTGGCTGGCCAGCCCGATGTGCGCCCTTGGTGCCCGTTCAGAGCTTGCGCATCACGCTTGCAGAACCTCTCGCGTAATGCGCATGCTGGCGATGCGGCCCCCATCCTCTCAGGCCGTAGATACCCTTGCGAAAACCCAGACGCACTCGGCATGCCCGCGGCCCGCCGGGGCGCGTCCAGCCAATCGGTTCGCGCGCCCTTTCGTCGCAGAGACCGGACGCGGCCGCGATGGCGATCACGCTAGCCGCCCGGGCCCCGCGAGCGCCGGCCGCGCGCCGCGCCGCGCCGCCCCCGCGCACAGCGCGCACAGGGCTCGTTTGCCGCGCGAAATCGGCGGACTGGCGGCCTGCGGACGGCGGCATGTGGGACACGCCTCTGTTCGAGCAGGTCGACGACGAGCGGGACGTGGCGGTGGATTACCTCGGAGGTGCGCCTGCTCGCAATTATCGCTGTTACTATCCGCGATGCTCGACCTCATCGCCGACCTGCGCCCCCATCCTTTCCCTCGTGCAGAGACGACGTTTGGGGATTTGGCGCTGGTGCAGATCATCAGCACGGAGGGTGTGGTGAAGGCGCTGGGGGCGTCGACGCGTGACGAGCTGCTGGGTATGAGCCACGCCCAACTGAAGGAGCGCGTGAACGCCATGCTCCACGAGCTCGGCGTGACGCCCACGTACCCTGGGGGCACGCCCCACCGGGGAGTGTACTGCTCCCGCACGCTCAACCTTCGGTCGATCCGGGCGATTGGCTACGACATGGACTACACGCTGCTGCAGTACGACGTCAATCGGTGGGAGGGGCGCGCCTACGACTACTCAGTCCGATGGCTTAGGTGCGGTGCAGGTTGCAGGCGACAAGCGAGCACGGGCCACTTTGGCACAACCCTGCACCACAACCCTCGTGCCATGCTTTGCGCCCCCAGGGCCCAGGGCGTCAACACGGAGGGTCTCGAGTTCGATCCCGAGATGGTCATCCGCGGCCTTATCGTCGACAAGCACCTGGGCAACCTCATCAAGGTCGATAGGTTTGGGCTGGTCAAGCGCGCCATGCACGGGGGCCGTATGATGTCCCCCGCCGACATCCATGCTGTCTACGGCCGCGAGTACGTCAATCTCCGCAATGAGGATCGATACGAATTCCTCAACACCCTCTTCAGCGTGTCTGAGGCGGTCATCTACCAGCAGCTCGTGCAGCGGCTGGATGAGGGCTGCCTGGGGCAGCTCAGCCCGCAGTACCTGAGCTACGAGGGACTCGCCACGCTCGTCGGGAGGTGAGCGAGGCGCAGCAGCGCGGGGCTTGGGATTTTCCCCGCGGTTAATGCACACCGTTACGACCCTCGCTTTGCCGGGTCACGCAAGGGTGGCCCGAACGCTCACCCTCGCCATCATCCACCCGCTCTCTACCTCTCTCCGAAACTCTCTCTTCAACCCACACCCACGCCTCCCTCGCAAAGCGCTGTCCGACTCACACCCTTGTGCACCCATCCACCCACGCTTATGTCTCCCACGCAGGGCGCTGTTCAACGCGCACGTGGAGAGCCAGCTGAAGCAGGAGATTATGGACGAGCCGGAGAAGTTCGTGGTATTGGATCCGGAGTTGGCACTGACGCTGCTGGACCAGAAGGGCGCGGGCAAGAAGCTCCTCCTCATCACCAACTCGGACTTTGCCTATACGGACAAGCTCATGTCCTTCGCCTACGATCGTTACCTGCCCGAGGTGATTTGACAGGGCTGGCGTGTGGGGGGTGGTGTCGTGTGAAGAGGGCATGTGGGCTGTGCCGGAGGCACTGGCTGTGGTGTGAAGAGGGCTGGGGCATGCGCGTAGCGTATGACCCATGTCCCTCGCAGCCTCCGTCTGCATGTCCCACCCCTCTCCCTCTGCTGTCCTTTCCACTCAGGGCATGACGTACCGCGACCTGTTTGACTTGATCATCGTCCAGGCGCGCAAGCCGGTGTTTTTCAAGGAAAATTCCCCGCTCTTCCAAATCGTCACGGAGGACGGCCTCATGCGGCCCGTGATGGGGATGAGCCCCGCGGGGCTGCAGCCGGCCGGGAGCAGCGGGGGCGCAGTTGCCAGAAACTCCGTGCCGGAGCACCGGCTGGTGCGTGGCCGTGTCTTCTGCGGTGGCTCGGCGCGCATGGTGGAGGAGTACCTGGGCCTGCGTGGGGACGACATTATGTACGTGGGGGACCACATTTACACGGACAACGCCTTGGCCAAGCTCAACATGCGCTGGCGGACGGCGCTCATCATCAGGGAGCTGGAGGAGGAGGTGAGGGCGGGGGCGACAAGTGGGGGGGAGATGGAAGGCATGGCATGGTGGGGTGGGTTATGACTGGATGGCAGCAGGTGGCACTGTCTGCGTGGCGTGGCATGAGGTCTCGTCACACGTCATTACGGCCGTGTGTCGTGACGGTGTCTTCAATTCCTCGTCCTGCAGATCGAGGCGCTGGCGCGGGGCCGCGAGCACCGTCGCAGGCTTAAGGAGTTGATGAACAACAAGGAATTGCTGGGGGACGTGTTCAACCAGATCCGGCTGTTCAAGCAGAGGAAGCTGACGGGGGGCGACGGGCGGCGTCTGAGCCCAGAGGAGGACAAGCAGATCAACGACACGCTGGCGCAGTTCCTGCTGTTGATGGAGTCATTGGATGCGCGCATTGCGCCCATGATGCAGGCCGACGGCGAGCACTTCAGCCGCAAGTGGGGGTACCTGTCGCGGGCGGGTCTGAACGACAAGGCGAGGAGCGGATGCGGGATGGATGCGTGTGCAGAGAGCGGTGTTGCCACGAGTCACGTGCCGCAACATGCAGCTCAGAGCGAGAGCGCTCTTGCCATCACGACACGCTGCCGCCGACTGCCCCTGGTGTCCTCGCAGAGTCAGCTGGCGCGACAGATCGAGAAGTACGCCGACATCTACACGTCGCGCGTGTCCAACTTCCTGCGATACACCCCCTTCAACTACTTCCGGTGACGGCGCACATGCACGCGACAATCGGCGGCTGTACCGTTGCTGCGCCGGTGCCCCTCGCCTCGCAGGCCTGCTGATGATTGATCCTCTGTGCCTTGCCCGTGCAGGTCGCCGACCCAGTCGCTCGCACACGACCGCAACCTGACTCAGTACTGGGCGGCGTCGGGGCGGGGGGGCCAGGCGGTGGCGGGGCCCAACGGCCACGGTGGGCCTGCCGAGGCCGGGAGCAACGCAGCGGGTGGCGCCGGGGGTTACGCGGAGGACGGCGACACGTCAGACAGGCCCCATCTGACGTGGGAGGGAGGCGCGTCTGACACCGGGGATTCTGACGTGGTGGTGCTGCCAGAGGTGGCGGACGCCGAGCACGTGGCGAAGGAGCTGGCAAGGGACCTGGCCAGCGGCGGGGCGGCAGCGCGGAACGGCGCGAGGCAGGGGGAGGAGGGAGAGCTGTCGTGAGGGGCCGGGGCGATGACGATGTGTTGTTGTTTCGAAGTGTGGGTGCCGTCCGCGTTTGTCGCCTTTGGTTCCGCTGCGGCCCTTTCCACTAGCCGCCCTCTGCCTGTCGTGCCTTCACCTATCCTGGGCTGGGCCTCGTAACCACCGCCCAGCTCCTAGTAAGCGACCGTTTGCAGCCCTTGCCACGCCTACACTCCGCCGCATTCACTGCGGCGTTCAAAGAGTGCACAGACAAGCACTACCTCAATGGCCTTCCTCACGGCCACCCTCATGCACCAATTGTCGCCACGGACAAGCACCAAGTAGACGAGCGGGGCCCGTCCCATAACCACCTCCTGCACCAGCTGTTCGCCCCGCCAGGCATCAGACCCGGTTCGGTGCGTCCCGTGCCGGCTGCCCGTTCTCCCCGTGGCTGCCGTCCCCCGTCACCTCGACCTCCCCGCCCCGCTTGATGAGCCTCGCCAGGTCGACCTGTCGCACGAAGGGTGCCGAGAGGGGGTAGAAGAAGCGCTGCAGCCCCGTGATGTGGCCCGTGGGGCCCAGGGTGTTAAACTCGTAACGGAAGGCGGGGTTAGAGCAGCAGGGCCTGCGACCGCCACAGGCACGACAGCAGGTGAGGTATGGCGATGTGCAAGGTCAGGCCGGCATGCAAGGTGAGGTACGGCAGCGGATGTCGCACCCCATCCCATCGTTCGCTACGGCGTTGCGCGCTCCAATAACTCATCCACCCGCCCCAGTGCGGACTGCCAGCACGGGCAGTGCGTGAAACCGGCACGCCCACTGGCTCACCCGAACCACCCCCGAAAGCGGAAGCAGACTTCGGGGAGGGGCTCTACCCGCCTCGACCGTGCGTTCCACGGGATGTGCTTTCCCAGCCGCTCGTTGGCTGCCCCGAAGATGCGCAAGAGGAAGTGCGGGGTGCGGTACACGCCGTGCGACCCGGGGGTGACGTACACCACGGGCCGGCAGCGCTCCTCGTCGTAAAACTCGCACTCTGAGAGGCGAGGCGGGCGAGGTGAGCGATGGAATGTGCGGTCGTGCAGTCGCAGAGAGAGGGGGCTACGAAGGGCGGCTCGCAAGGCGTGGGAGCGTCCGCGCTTGTAAGGGTGCCATGCACGCAGCCTTGGATGGTCCCTGGCGCATCTGCAACCCTCTCCCTCAGCCTCTTAGTAGAACCCCATTTTGGCTGGGTCTGAGGGCGCTGAGCGCTCTCACCGCGTGCCGTGGCCCATTGGCCCTGGTCGCTGTCGTGGGCACGGAAGGACACGGCGAGGACCTTGCCCGTGCGCTCGCTGATGACCACGCGGCACTGCTCCCAGTCGGCATCGTGCCAACCCACCCAGCAGCAGCAGCAACACCTACACAAAGGCAAAGGGCGGGCCGAGGTGTGCGTCGCCGTCGGCCAACAAGCAAACGAGCGCGGGTTGCTAGGGCCATCCACGCATATGGCGCCGCTCACCGGTAGCCGTAGTTGACGGGATAGAGCATGAGGTACTGCAGGGACGCGACATCAACGCCACCCACGGACGTCCGCACGACGTTGCCGTAGAACGGCACGTCCTCGATCTCGCGGTCTCGCAGGCGCGCCAGGCCCGGCCCGTGGTACCTGCGATGCGCACGCTGGGCCGAGACGCATGATAGCGCAGCGTGTCGTGCCATCTGCGGTCTTGACCCTCGGCGACGACTCACCGCAGCACGCCTTCGCGCACGTATCCCCCGGACGCGCGGGCCAGCTCCAAAAGCTCCCGGCCGTCCTCGGAAATGGCGGGGAGGAGCACGCGCCCGTCTCTCTCGCTGTAGAGCATGCATTGGGAGATGTACTGGCCCACCGTGCAGGGCCGCATACGCTCGCACTGGGGGTGCGGCCGGTGGGACGCGATCGATTGATGATCAAAAAATCTCGAAGCGAGCGAGCTTTTTGGGCTCGGGCGTGGCGCACCTTGTGGAAATAGGCCACGGGGCAGTGCTTCCGCAGCAGCACCAGGTCGGCATCGCTCAGCTGGCGCCGCTCCTGCACAAAGTCCGGTATCTCCGCCTGCACTCATAGGTTACATGGGCGTCGAGTGAGGCCTGCACGGCTTCGAGCCCGGCGTGCTGCTGAGGGTCCTCTCAAATGCGCCCCCTCCCGACCTGGGCGGGCGCCGTTGCCTCCGCCGGGGACTCGGAGGTCTCTTCACTCATCAACAGACGCGCTGGGGTGCGCGGCGGGTCTCGCGCGCAGGGCAATGCAGCGAAAATGGAGCGAGGGCGGATGCGTTGACCACGAGCTCCACACGCTCACATCTTTTACTAGATCGGGCTGCCTGCCAATTCTCTTGACGCGCTGACGGCGCGGCCGCAGGTCTCTTGTGAACGCCTGACCCTCGCGGTCGTGCAGGGCCTGACCGTCCGACATGCGCGCTCGGGACCCAGGTCTAACCGCGGCTCGCTCGTCGAGCAGCCTATCACGTGTCTCGTGGGTCTGTTACGTCTCACTTGGCACATACACGCATTGCTTGCGAATCGTCTACCACACCATCCGCAGACCGGCGAATTCACTCCGCAAGCAGCGGTGCTCGTCTCACGGCCTGGGAATCAGCAAATGGACGCCAAATGATACGGCTCTGTCCTAGACGAGTGCAGGAGAGCAAGTCCCTCGAAACGCCAGCCAGAATCGGACTGGCACTACTCGGCCCAACGCCATCTCCAGAGCCACGCCGCGCCCATCGCCACTACTGCGGCGGCCACCGCAGCCAGAGCTCGTTGGGCCGACCCGTGCATGGCCCATGTTGCAAGGCGCGCGCCATGGCGCTCCTCAGGCACCTTTGCCGGTGTGGCCGCCGGTGCAGGCGTGCTCTGCTCCCCCGCGCCCGACGTGCTCGGGCCGCTCGCACACTTGGCGCACTCGTCGCGCCAGCCGGGTATCCTCTCCTGGAAGAGCTCGCGGAAGCGCGGACACCGCGCCACGTTCCAGTCCAGGCTCTCGGCAGCCAGGCGGCGGCACGTGGCGGGGTCCGGCGACAATGAGCCCGTCGAGACGGCCGTGTCGTGCATGAAGCTCAGCAGGCCAGTGAGGATGGAGGCGGCCTTCCAGCTCGGGTTCCAGCTCTCCGGGTGGAAGTTCGTCAGCAACATGCAGATATCCTTGCTCGGCTCGAAGCGACCCGAGGGTGTCACCATCCGCACGCTGGGCGGCTTGTTGGGGTACTCATCCGTGAAACGAAGCTCTGAGAAGGAGAGGGCGTCAACAGGTACGCAGTCGACACCCCCGGGCGCGGCACGGGGTGGCGCAGGGAGCAACAGGGCCTCAGCGTGAGCGGGGTCTCACGTCCATAGTAAACCCCGCCGTAGAACAGCGAAGACGGATCGTTCGTGATGACGAAGACGTAATGCCACTCGAGGATGTTGTCGGGGTTCGGGGCAGCGAACACGCCAGGGTGCGCGTCACGGGCGAAGTCCTGCGAGGGTGGGCACGCGCAGCAGTGGGGCTCGGTGCCCCCCCGCAGGCGCTGCTGCTTCACGGCACTTTCTGCAGCTGGGCGACTGTCACCTTGAGCTCCTTGGCCAGTCGGTGGTGACACAAACTCTTCGGCATCGCGACGAGGCTGCTGCAGCCGGTCCTAGGGCGCAGGGACGGAGCCGATGTCTCCGCGGTTCCATCATACGCCCGCACGGCGTGTTTCTGGGGCAGAGCAGCTCGAGCGTCGAGTCTCAAGCGGGAGCTTGCAAAACTGCCAGGTCTGGCGTTTCGCGGTTGTTAGCGGCTCTTCAGGCTCCGCCCCGGCCCCCTACGCCCAAAGTAGTCGCGGATCGCGGCAGTTGGTCCGTCCTCGGTTCCTGATCGGAGCACCGCGTCACAAGCGCCCCGAGTTCCGCCTCGCACCATGAGCTGCTGGGGCCAGAAGGAGCAGCCCGCTCCGGTGAGCTCCCGCTGCGCCTGCCTCCTGTTTACGTCGACACAGCCCAGGTGTCGTGGCCCAGCCGCGGCGGGGCGCGCGGGTCGGGCCCCGGGGCAGTTGGGTCGTCAGCCCTGGCCGGGCGAGATCCCGGCCCCGCCGCCGCCCCCGCGCCCCCGCGCGTCCTCCCTGTCCACTGTTGATGCGCATGCGATGTCCTGCAAGCCCGGCGCTGCCCTGTGGAGCCTTGGATCGCCGCGCATCTGGACGGCAGGCGACATGCCTTGACCGGCCGCTTCGGGCGCGCGATCGCCCGGCCTCGTGGGCCCCTCGCTCTAGCTTGCGGCACCGCGTCCGCTGCGCGGCAGGGCGATCGCTCGCGGCCGCCCGGCGAGGTTTGCGCGGGAGGGCTGGTTTCTCCTCGCTCGATCGCGGCGCCCGCCGCGTGGCTTCCGGCTCCGGCCTGCCATCGGAGATTTTTTTCGCTTCTCCTGGTGTGGCGGTGCTTGGAGGGCTTGCTCAACGCCCCGGGTCTCGCCGGGGCCCGGGCTGGGTGTGCGGGGGCGTTTGCGGTCCTCAGCCCTCCCCGGCCGCGCAGTCGAGTTTTGTCGCTAGCGAACGAGTGCGGGGGCTGTCTTGCCGTGTCCCGGACCGCGGGGATGCGTCGCGCTCGCCCTCGCGCCCTGGGCCAAGCTGGCCGTCCCTTGCTCGCGCGTGGCTCGCCTCCGGGCCCCCACGCAGCGGTCCCGTGCCACGTTTCGAACTTGACGCCGGTTGGCGGCGGTCGATCTCGAAATGCGCCGCTTCCGACGAACTGCCCTTGCCCCCGCAGCAAGACTTCAAGACCATCTTCAAGTCGGAGCTCAACTCCCAGCGCTACATCCTCTTCACCAAGAATGAGATCGCGCACATCTACGCGGTCAGGGACGCGCTGTCCCAGTGCTCCGTGATGTACTACATCGCGGTGGCGGCGGTGCTCTTCTCGGGCGTCATCTCGTACCTCGAGCACCTCAACAACCCCGGCAGCGGCCCCAAGATCAACTACGACGAGATCATCCTCGCCGTGACCGACGCCATCAACTTCCTCGGCCTCGCCTACATCTGCTCGAGCTCCGCGGACCGCTTTGGCAAGACCAAGGACGGTAAGGAGCACTTCAAGGACGAGAACCCCCGCGAGAAGCTCTCCTCCGCCAAGAAGATGGACCTCAGCAAGATCGAGACCTCCCTGTGGCACGACTGCGACTTCGCCAAGGTCCTCAGCGTCCTCACCCGCCTCGACGAGCTCTACCTCCACCTCCGCGCCGCGTGGCTCCTGAACGCCCTCATCCGCCTCGTCTGCGTGACCAAGGAGACCAAGCACCCCGAGCACGTCGCCTCGGCCGTCGCCATCGTCGCCTCCATGGCCCTCCTCGACCGCCTGCTGGGTGAGTGGTGGGGCGCGCGGCACGGCAGCGTTGGTACTGCGGCGTGCCCCGATATCCCTCGCCGAGTCACCCCTGCCACCCGGCCCGGCCCGCGCAGACCTCTTCCCCGAGACGAACGAGGCCCTGACGTCCGAGTGGGCCTTCAACCCCCTCAAGTGGGTCGACCAGCTCATCACGCCCGCCCTCCCCAAGACGTCCAAGACCATCCGCGCCAAGAACGAGAAGAGTGCCCGCGACCACGGCCGCGTGTCCCAGGAGCAGAAGGTGGCGCAGGCCGTCGAGGCCGCCACGGCGCTGGCCGAGTTCCGCGACTGCTGCGGCGAGAAGGCCGACCCGACCTTCGACCCCAAGGAGATGGAGGCCCGCAAGAAGTTCGAGTTCCTGCCCGGCCAGACCGACATCATCACCGAGCTCGTCATGTCCATGTCGCTCGCCCTCTCGTCGGCGTCCCTGATGCTCTTCGGCGCCCTGGCCGAGGTCATCGCCTTCACGCTCGCCACCATCCAGAACCCCGAGAACTTCGCCGACCTACTCTCGGCCGTCATGTCCCTGCACGCGTGGTACCAGGCGAGTGACCAGCGGGCTGTGGCAGGAACAGGATGCAGGTGCGCACCCCACTGGTGCGGAAGCTGACCCCCCCGTCCATATCCGCCCCTGCAGACCCGCTCGTCGATCCGCAGCGTGGCCCGCACGCTCGAGCAGATCGTCGTCAACGACACCAAGGGCGGCGCCGACCTCGAGCTGCTCATCCACGCCTTCAATGGCGCCCCCATGTCCAAGGACACCTCCAAGCAGGTCAGCACCGACCACTTCTGCATGTCGGAGCAGTTCAAGACGCTGTCCACGACCGCCCTCGTGGTGGCCGTGTCCAAGTCCCTCACGGGCGTCTGGGCGCTGCTGGGCCTGATCAAGGTGGGCAAGGACCAGACGGTCAAGGGGCGGATCATCGCCGTCCTGACCAAGGTCACCCACGCCCTCAAGGTCGCCCTCCACGAGGAGTAGACGCGATGTCGCAGCCTTTGAGAGGCCGCCTGCCCACGCGTGTGTCTGCCTGGTAGCTCGCCGGTGCGGCAAGCATCGTTAGCGAGACGTTGAATCGTGCCGCGCAGCAAAGACAAAGACTGAGCACGGTGTCTGTTAGTCGCGCTCCATGATGAGTACGGGCGGCAGGTTGCTGACGTCCTCCGCCACCCGCTTGCCCCCGAGAGACGGCTTCCACGCAGCCCCGCTGCTCCCCACTGCAAAGGACGGCACCCCCCGTGCCCCCGACTGGTTGAGCTCGCGCACCACCTCGGGGGTCACCTGGTAGTGGTACTGCACGCGGCACAGGCGCCGCAGCTTCTCCTTGTCCTCCAGCCGGATCTGCGAGAGACACCAAATGATTTGCAAGTGACCCTGCCGGCACTGAAAGCGCTCCCTTCTCTGCCCAGGCCCGGCGGTCCTGGGCATGCTGCTTCCATCCCACACCACGCACCTCGTTCTTGTACCTCTGCACGAACGTGAGCAGGCTCTGGTGCCACACGACAGGCAGCTGCCGCTCGTCTCGCTCGAACCGCGCAAAGTGCTCCACCAGCGCATCGATAACCCGGTAGGGCAGCGCGTACTTCTTCTCCTGCGTGTGTAGACGCCACCAAGTGAACACTATAGCTTGCAGAGAGGGGCTGCAGCAAACCGGCCCACTGGTGCTGGCCAGGCGCCATGCGTGGGCAGGCAAGCCAGCTAAGCTCAGCTGCGCACCAGCAGCACGCGGATGAAGAAGGAGGTGGTGCCGCCGTACTCCATCTCGGCCAGTCGCAGCAGCGCGGCCGCAGAGTGCAGGACGGGCACATGGACCCGCTTGAGGGCTGCCGACAGCACCACCGCCTCGCGCAGGGTGCAGGTGCGGGACTGGCACAGCGGCAACAGCACGCCTTTGTACATGGCGGCGGGCTTGTAGAAGGCCTTCTTCAGCGCCTGGGAGCAGGGTGCGCGGAGGGCAGGCGTGCTTCCGAGGGCCAGGTCAGGCGCCACCTCTACAGACGCAACTTGCGCCTTTCGACCTCTCAAACTTCCCACCTGGAAAACCGCGAAGTGGATCTTCTTGGTATCGCGGATCTCCCTACGGAACCGCGGCAGGAGCACGAGGGAGTAGAATCGCTGGGCCATGCGAGCGTTGAGGTTGGAGGCGAACAGGCGCGTGGCGGCGTACACGGCGTGCGGCGACCACCCCTCTGGGTCCGTCAGCAGCAGCACTTCCTCCCAATTGCTCAGCGACGGCACCACTTTGAAGGCCTTGGGCACCTTGCCGGTCGTGTAGCGCGACAGCACCTCGCCCACCCCACGGTACACCGCTGCCACCTTGGCGTCGATTCCCGGCGCCACGTACCCCGCGTCCGCGTCCTCCGGCACCACCTCGAGCCCCGCGCGCGCCTGCTGCTCCCGTATCTTGGCCAGCACCACGTCAGCGAGGGACCGAGAGGGCCCTGTATTCCCAGCCATGAAAGCCTCCAATGCACGCTGGGGTGAGGGGCGCAGAGCACAGTTGTTGAGGTGGAGATCACGCCAAATGGGAAAGTGGGAAAGGATGCTCGCGCAGGTTGAGCGTGCCCAGGGCTTGCCAAGGGGCGGGTTGATCAAGGGTGCGTTCCCAAACGACGGCAGATGGCAAGGCGTCCCTCTCGATGTCCCGATGGCATCGCATCGCCATATCATCCCATACGAGCTTATCACTCTTGCAACCCCAACACAGCGCATCCACGCCTCCCCACCTTGTCGTCCTCAGTGACGGCCTCCTCCCCAGCGGCCACCTCCTCCCAAACCTCCTCCTCCCCTCCCTCATCCCCGCTCCACCCTCCCTCCGATCCCGAGTCGGGCTCGGCCCCGCGCATGGGAGCCCTCTCCGCGCCCCACGCCCCCTCAGCCCTGCGGACACCCTTGCCAGCGCGCGTCACGGGTCTTGCCAGCGCCGCAGCAAGACGCGGAGGCACGCGATGGCTATGGAACAACGCCAATGCCCTCGCCGTTTGCTCTGGCGCCGCAGGGCAGACGCCAGCAAGTCGCGGCCCTCTTTGTCCTCTGCCGTCTCGCCCTGCGCATGCCCTTCCGCCTCCCGCACCTCCCGCTGCTGCTCGCCCGCCGTGTCCATGATCTTCCGCGCCAGGTCCTGCAAAGAGCGAGCCGGCGCGGCGTCCGCTCCGTCGCAAAGCGCGCGCAAGGCTCTCATGACCTACCGCACGGCCGCCACGGACCTCCGGGACGTCCCCCTCATCTTCCTCGTCCATCCGCCGCCGCCGCTTCTCGCTCCGGGGCTTCTCCCTCACCCCGCGCGTCGCGGGGTCCAGCAGCTCATCTGCGCGGCGAGGAGGTGCGCGGCCGACAGCGTCACTGGCAACCGCCGCCGCAGAGCCGCCGGCTTGGCCCTGGCAGTCGCGGGCACGCATGCGCAAGCAGATGACGACATCCGTGTCGCGCATGATGCGCCAGGCATCCCTTCGCAGTCGCGACAGGACTTTCAGCGCTGCTCACCTGCGAAAGACTGCTTGTGGATCTCCCGCCCCCTCTTGCCCTTCGTCCCCATGGTCAGTCGCTCAACTACGACCTCTTCTTGAGCTTTGACCCCACGCCTTCAGCAGATACTGTGGCACCAGCGGCACGCTTCAGCCACAAGAGACAGGACTGGCTTAGGCCCGGCAGAAACGCAGGACTGTGGAGCTGGAAGTCACGACGCAGCATCTCATCGGGGCCTGCTTCGCGGGCATCCGTCAAAGCGCTGGTGCTGAGCCGTGCCACCGGCGCCGCCAGAAGCCATTTTTCTACTTGATGAAGCCTCTGCGAGCCACCAGCAAAAGCGCGCTGGTTTGTATAGCAACTTCTCGTGGCCCCCGGCCCGGCAGCTGGGCCGGGATGGCGGCGGTGGATGTAGACATCGAGGACTTGGCCGGGACCGGGCCGGACGGAGCCCGGGTGACGAGTGAGCGCCGCGGAATGCTGCCGACTGCACCGTAGTCTGCTTGCAAGCCAAAGCCGTTGTTCGCTTGGGCAATGGCGCATCGGATTGACGGGTCTCTCGATGGCTGCTGCTTGGGTCCGTGCAGGGGAGCTCCCCGCCGCCGTCCGAGTGCGCCGCCGCGTTCTGCGGGACGTTGAGAAGGCGGACCATGCGCACGTACCGGGAACTCAGTCCGTGTGGGTCAAGACCTTCGGCTGCGCCCACAACCAGAGCGACTCGGAGTACATGGCTGGGCAACTTGCGGCCTATGGCTACCGAGTGATCCTTGCCGACGCCGAGGCTGCCGATGCTGACGCCTGGGTCGTCAACACGTGCACCGTCAAGGGCCCCAGCCAGGACGCCATGTCTACGCTCCTCCGGTGAGCGTTGATCTCTCGCGCACTACCACCGCTCTGCGCGTCCGTACCTTCCTCCGCATCTCCCATTCGTTCCGCGTCCGCTCGCAGCAAGGCCCACGAGGCATCCAAGCCCATCGTGGTGGCCGGCTGCGTGCCCCAGGGCGACCGTCGGCTGCGTGAGCTTGAGGGCGTGTCAGTGCTGGGCGTGTCGCAGATTGATCGCGTCGTCGAGGCCGTCGAGGAGACGATCAAGGGGAACGTCGTGCACATGCTGAAGGCGAGCGGACGACCGCGGGGGCGCAGCGATGCTGGCGGTGCGACGGTCCTTCTCAATCCACCCGGACACAGCCATCCTCGCCTGTCTTGTCAACTCAGAGAGACTCTCATCCTCGACCCTCGTCTCCTGCAGAAGAAGGCGCTGCCGCGGCTGGACCTGCCCAAAGTCCGCCGCAACCGATTCGTGGAAATCGTGCCGCTGTCGACTGGGTGAGGGTGCGCGCTCACGTCCGCACATCGTGCAGCGTGCTGTCGACGCTTTACAGTGGAACCTACACTGTCGATGCAATGCGGTGGAAGTCCCACCGTTGCCGCGTCTGTCGCTCTCAGGTGTCTGGGCAGCTGCACCTACTGCAAGACAAAGCACGCGCGGGGGGAGCTGGGGAGCTACGACCCCAGTGCGCTGGTGGATAGGGTCCGGGTGGCCGTGGCGGACGGGGAGGTGCGGGAGATATGGCTCAGCAGCGAGGACACGGGCGCGTACGGGTGAGCGGGGCGGGGGCGGTCCGCAAGCATGAGGTCCACAGCACATTTGAGGAGCTGACCAGACGAACGCCCGGCCCCGGGTGCAGGCGTGACATCGGGACGAACCTGCCGTCGCTGCTTCGCCTCCTGATCCGTGAGCTGCCTTTGGACGGCCGCGTGATGCTCCGCGTCGGGATGACCAACCCGCCCTTCATCCTGGAGCACCTCCCCGCCATCGCGGCATGCCTTCGCGACCCCCGCGTCTTCGCCTACCTCCACGTGCCCGTCCAGTCGGGATCGGACGAGGTCCTGCGCCGCATGAACCGCGAGTACACGGCGTCCGAGTTCCGCCGCGTGTGCGACACACTGCTGGCGGAGGTGCCGGGTCTCGAAATCGCCACGGACATCATCTGTGGCTTCCCTGGCGAGACGGAGGCGGACCACGAGGCCACGTTAGCCCTGCTGCGACACTACCGCTTCGGCCACACCCACGTGTCGCAGTTCTACCCCCGTCCCGGCACGCCCGCCGCCCGCATGCGCCCGGTCGTCCCCGCGAAGGACAAGAAGGCGCGTTCCCGAGCGGTGGCGGAGCTCGTCGACGCATGGACCGAGGCGAGTGACCTGTGCGCTCTCATTGCATGGACTGGCAGTCATTGGCGATGAGCCCAGCAAGTGCCGCTATGTCTTGCAGAAGTACTCGCACCTCGTGGGCACCGAGCAAGACGTATGGGTCGTGGACGTGGCGCCCAAGGGCGGGAGACTCGTGGGGCACACCCGGGGGTACGTGCAGGTCCTCGTGCCACCCGGGCCGAGGCTGCTGGGCGGGGTGGTGCGGGTGCGCGTGACGGCGGCGGCACGATGGCACGTGGAGGGCACCGTGATCGAGGTGGTGTTCCCGGGACCCGACGATGCGGGTTCGGGAGTGGGAGGGGAGCCAGGAACTGCGGTGGCGTGGCCATGCGATGCGGACAAGCCCTCATCGACACAGCGGGGCGGCACCCAGGGCGCCCCGGCGGGGATGGGTGGTACCAATCAGGCCGATGCCGATATGCCTGCCTCTGTGTCTGGCAGGGACGACAGCAGCAGCCCAGGGGTGGGCGGGAAGCTCACGTGGAATGCGACGGACGCTGGGCTGGGGGCCCTGCTTGCGATGGGCCTCGTCCTGGTGGCCGCGTGTCTGCCGGGAGCAGCGCGCGTCGCAGCCCGGTGGTGGATTCATCACGGGGTTGTAGCGTTCGGATGACGACGTGACGGGACGCTCTGTTAGCTTGGTCCGGCGACTGGGTGCCCCTGGGACATGTCTGATGCGTGAGTGGAATAGAGCCACAAGTTACCAGTGTGTGAGTCGATTCCGTGGCAAGGCCACCGCGCTCTTTCCCTGCACTAGACTGTCTGACGCTTCCTGGCGCTCTGCGCTGCAACGTGCGATTGCCTTCTCGCGTCGTTCTCCGCGGATGCTGGCAGCAGATTGAATTCACTTGCTCCAGCCTCTGCCAAACCATCCCAGCACGGCCCAAGCAGCGATCCTTTTGGACGTCCGAAGCACGCCCTCGTCTTTGCGTCTCTCCGCGCCTCCGTTGACATCAGCGAGGGTGCCATGCACGTGCTCTTCTCTCTGGATGGCCGCGGTGCCGTCGAGGTGCCCGCGGACCCCCGGGAACGCGTAGGGGACGTTGCAGCGCGCGCCGAGGTGCGGACGACCGCCGCGTTCCGCTCCGCCGTCCACGCGCGACTGCTCCGCCGCGCATGCATCGTATCGCACCACTCACGCCCAGCGCGGTGGCCCTCGCGCAGGTCGGGCCCGTGTGCGCCGCGCTCGTGTCGGGTGGCCGCTGTCTGGACCGCGACATGACGCTGGCCGACGCCGGGGTGCGCGATCGGGACACGATCTTCTTCCGCGCGAGTCTCCGGGGCGGCATGATGATCAAGGTGGGCAGGGGAGCAGCGCACGCGGTTCGCAGCGAGGTGCAAGCCGGGCCAAGTCCCCTGAGCCCGGCAATTCGCGCGTCGACCCTCGCGCGCAGGTCAAGACGCTGACGGGCAAGGAGATTGAGGTGGACATTGAGCCGAGCGACACCATCGAGCGGATCAAGGAGCGCGTGGAGGAGAAGGAGGGCATCCCGCCCGTGCAGCAGCGTCTCATCTACGCCGGCAAGGCGCTGACGGACGACAAGGAGGCGCGCGAATACAACATCGAGGGTGGGTCCGTGCTACACCTTGTGCTCGCCCTGCGCGGGGGCAGCATGCCGCGCGCCTGACAGCATCGGGTCGGGCCGATGCGTGTTGAATGCCGCGAGGTTCGCGATAGTCATGCATCGTTGCTGCACCTCAATCGGAGCCGACTTATTCATGGAGTCAAGCCGACTTGATGGCATCCCAATCCCACAGCGGACACCTTTGCACGTTTCAACATGCACCTAGGAGGGTTGCTGTGGGTGCAACACGCCCCCCGCATGAGCAGCATGCCGACAAACGACCGCGCCAAGCAACGCAAATGGCCAACTTAAGTTGCAGTCATGAGAGCGCCCTGCCCGTCCCCTGCAGCGTCAGCTCGGCCTGCTCTGCCGCGTTCGACTCGCATCAAATCCCCTCCCCATCGCCTCAATCGAGGTCCATCTGATCCACGCGCCCGAGGCGGCTCATGATGCCCACCCGCTGCTGGTCGTGCCGCCCAAACCCACCACGGCTCCCTTCCCCACCACCGCCAGCCCTGCCCTCCAGGATCTCCATGAACAGCGGCCGCTCGTCGATCGTGCGCATGTTGTACTCCTTGAACGCCCTGCAGACCAGCAACGTCGTCCAGAGTCACACCCTTTGCAATCACGAACCAGGCCGTGCACCCATGACCATGACCCCTACTGTTGCTCACAGCCTCGCTCCGCCAACAGACACATAGAGGGCGACTGCCACGCAGGCCACAACACGTTTCGTCCAAGCCCTTTCCCGTGCCCCTGCCCCCGCAACCCCCCCACAACGACTTGCCCACGCATCACGCCCTCATCGCCGCCCCACCTCTCCGCATCGGCGTAGTTGTTGAAGTGGACGAAGGCCACGCCGGAGGACCTCCCCGTCTTGTCGAAGCGCACGCTCCAATTGACCGCGTTGAACTTTTCGAACAACTGCTTGATCTCCGGCTCCAGCACGTCGTCGCCCAGGTTGGTCAGGCGGATGGTCACGGGGCCCGCGGTGCGGCGGCTCACGGGCGCGGCCACCGGCACCGGCACCGGCATCGGCACCGCCGCGGCCCTCCGCTGCCGCATGTGGGGCATCCCCGCCCCATCGTCGTCATACAGGTCGTGCGACCAGTCCGCCCCGCCCTCCAGCGCGGCCATCTTCCTGCGTCACAGGACGCGGCGTCGATGTTGCAGAACGCACGCGCGGGGCTGCACCTGCGACCCCCCTGCAACGCGCTCGCGCGACCCCGCCAGGCTCGCACCCGGTGTCCCACGCGCCCCCCCGGCCGCCCCTCCTGCCGCGGCCCCTGCCCCTGCCGTCCACGTAGACCACGGGCCCTTGGTACGCCCCCGCATCCTCGTACTCGTACGCCTCCTGGTCGTAAGGCTGCCGGGGACGGCCCGCAGGCACGTAGGCCGTCACCACCTTGCGACCGCGGCCGGGCGTGCCCTTGAACCCCTCCTTGCGGATCCCCCCCCTCGACATGCGCACCGTGGCCACCTTGGGCCCGGGCCCGGCGCTGGCGCGGGGCCGGGATCCCTGCGGACGCAACAGACCCGCCATGCTGCCCCGTCCTGCACCGATGCCCGCCCCGCCTGGTCTTCCAGGGGTCCACGCAGCTTCTTGACGACCAAAAACAGACTCGAGATCCGTGGGGGACCGCGACGGAGCAGCGGATCCGCGCATCGGGCGGGCGTTGCGCCAGGACGAGAGATGCCCGCAAGCACGTCGCCCGCACCCTCCCCGATCCAACATCTCTCACCGTAGATACCCCCACACTCCTCCCGCGGCCCCTTCCCCCCACCCGTCCGCCCCGGGAGCCCCTCCCGCCCCTCCCACCCCCGCGGGAGCCCCTGCCGAGACCGCCCTCGGCGATAATGTCATCAAGCGACTTGGTAAGCAGCGCGGGGTCCACGTCAGTCATCCGGCGAGCCCTGGGACGAAGGCCGGGGGCTTCCCGCCAATTTCAGAACAGTTCCCCGCGTCCGCGTCCCGCGCCTGGAGGAGTTTGCCGATACTAGTTGAATTGCCGCCCACGCACGCGGAGCACGGGCTCTCCTCGCGGAAAGAGCAGCCTCTGGCGTGTCAGCGCCACGGCGACTCGCCAGGGGCTTGATGTGTTCCCGCTGCACTCCCACTTTTGTATGACCAAATCATCTGACCGCTGGAACCGATCGCTGCCCTCCCCCCGAGGTCCAAGCTCTGAGATTCGCTTTTCTTGGTCCCTCTGGTCCCACCGTGTGCGCGTGAGTGGCTGGCGTGACGGAAGTAGAACGGGGGCAAGTGCGGGAGGGAACGATCCGGCTGTCGGGACGCGGAGAGCAGGTGCGCGCCCTCGTTCATCCTCCCGCGGCAGCAAGGGCGTCCTCTCCGCTGGACGGACGGCGACGGGAATGCCGATGTTATTTTCGCTCCGCTGGCCGTGGGGTAGCCGTGGGCATCCTCCCCTCGGCCAGCCCCGGGGTGCGCCGCACTGCTCTCTGCTCTCGCACTGCTCTCATCTCTGCTCTCGACCCGCTCTCGTCCTCTGACCCGCGCAGACAGCGCACCCGCGCGCCGCGCCGGGTATGGGAGTAAGCGGCGATGGTTGATCAGCGCATCGCGGCCGCGGGACCGTCCGAGGATCCGGCGGGCGGGGGTCCTATGGCTTTGGAAGGCACTGCGGCGGTCAAGGATGGCCCCGTGAAGGAGGGGCCCGTGCATGACAGGCTGGAGAAGGACGGGCAGGGGGCACGCTGCGAGGTGTACACGCATCAGAGCGCGCTCCCCGTGTACGCGATGCATTGGTCGTCCCGCCACGACAAGCCCTTTCGATTGGCGGTGGCGAGTTTTGTGGAGGACTACTGCAACAAGGTGGAGGTGAGAGGGAGTCGAGCGAGGCAGGCGTTTTGTGCTGCGGTGTGTTGAGGACGCGAACGAGCGACTTTTGTTGGCCCCCTGCGCAGATCATCCAGCTCGACTCGGAGACCGAGATGCTCGTGGCCAACCCCAACCTGTGCTTCAGCCACCCGTACCCGCCCTCCAAGGTCATGTTCATTCCCGACAAGGAGGGCACGCGACCCGACCTCGTCGCCACGGGTGAGAGTCGCGGCCGAGCGCACGCGGCCGTCTTACGAAGCTCGCAGCCCCAGCAGCTGTTTAAGTAAGCTTTTTTTGCCCGCAGCGGGGGACTTTTTGCGCGTTTGGAAGGTGTCGGACGATCACGTGGAGCTGGACCGGGTGCTGGACAACTCTGGGACCACCGAGTTCTGTGCGCCCCTCACGAGCTTTGATTGGAACGACGTGGACGTCAAGCGGGTCGGAACCTGCTCGATCGACACCACCTGCACCGTGTGGGACGTGGAGCGCGGCGTCGTCGACACGCAGCTCATTGCGCACGACCGGGAGGTCTACGACATGGCCTGGGGCGGCGCCGGCGTGTTCGCCAGCGTCAGGTGCGGGGCGAGGCGCGGCGCGACGGGAGCGAGTGTCGAACGTTGCGTTTTGCCAAGTCAAAAAACCGATATATCAAACGACTTGCCCCTTCGCCTCGATCGCAGTGCCGACTGCAGCGTGAGGGTGTTTGACCTTCGGGACAAGGAGCACTCGACCATCATTTACGAGAGCCCAGAGCCCGACAGCCCCCTCCTGCACCTCGCCTGGAACAAGCAGGCGCGTGGCTTTACCACGCAGCCAGTGCCCAGCGTTATCGGGCCTGTTGTCGTGTGCCATACCAAGCAGCGCCCCGCCCTTCCCGCAGGACCCCCGCTACATCGCCGCACTGGGCTTCGACAGCCCTCGTGCGATCGTGCTGGACATCCGCTTCCCGACGCTGCCAGTTGCGGAGCTGAGTCGGCATGCCGCGGCGGTCAACGCGCTGGCGTGGGCTCCGCACTCGTGCTACCACATGTGCACGGCCGGGGACGACAAGCAAGGTGCGTAGCTGAAGAGGCTGTGGTCGCGGAAAGCTTTGCCGGGTCAGCGTGGGCTGACATCTCTTGGTATCGCTCCCGCAGCCCTCATTTGGGACTTGCGCCCCTCGGGGACTGGCTCCGCGCCCGCTGAGGGCGGCATGGACCCCTTCCTGGCGTACGCCGCGGAAGGCGCCATCACCCAGCTGCAGTGGAGCACCCTGCAGCCCGAGTGGATCGCCATCTGCTACGACTCCAAGACGCAGATCCTGCGGGTGTGACGGTTGCCCGGGGTAGCGCGGCCTCGATGCATGAGCTTGATTGCATGTCTAAGAGCTGCCTGGTATTGCCTGGTGGTGGAGGCAGTCGCGGAGACTCTGGTTCAATGTTATGAGTCGGGTTCTGACGCATCGTGCGAACCCAAAGGCTAGCAACAGCGCCCATCTGCCACACACCGGCGTCCTGACCTCGGTCTTCGCGTCGTCGCGCTCCGGGTCTCTCGACGCGGCCGCAGAATCGATAGCATTGACAGCTCGCGTCCTGCCGAGCGCTCGTCATGGAGCAGGTGCGGCCGAGGCATCGATCCGTCGATGCACTAGTGGCGGGGATGACTCGTGCCGGTCACCGCCTTCTTGAAAGGCGCTAAGCTGTGTCATGGGGAGGCACGATGTGCACGGACGTGCAAATTTGCGCCATTTCAAGCCGCCTCGCCATGCGCTCGCGTGCCCGTGCGTTCAGGAGTGGGACCACGTGGCCCAGGAGTTCCGGCCGAGGGCTGCGCCGGGGGATGGGGAGGAGGACGCACCTGCTGTGCTACCCGAGCAGCCGGGCCCACGGCTCCCCCTGAGCTCGTTCTTGAACGAGGATGGTGAGGCCGTCTTTCCGGACGCGTGGAGGTTTGGGGATCCGGAGCCGGAGCTGACCCGGGAGGAGGAGGACGAGCTGGTGCGCGTGGCAGAGGGGCTCAAGGCGGAGGGCAACACGAGCTACAGGTATGTGTGCGCCTTGCTGGAGTACGAATTGCCGTTCTGGCATAACCGACACCGTCGACCGAGCACGCTTTCGGCCGGCGCAGGGATGGCAACATGGAGGACGCGATTTCCAAGTACTCGCGGGCCGTGTCGCGGTGCCCGCCGACCCGGCGAGAACGCTCTGTGTATTTCGGGAATCGCGCGGCGGCCCTCATGGCGAAGGGGGATCACCAGGGCGCCATCCAGGACTGCTCCTATGCATTGGCGGTGGATTCGGGCTACGTGCGAGCGCTGGCGCGCAGGTGGGCGGGCCTCGAGGGGCGGGTGTTGATGTCAGCGTGCTGTCAAGCCGCTCCGCGGGTCGACGGATGCCGGCTCGCGCCCCCGCAGAGCGTCTTGCTACGAGCATTTGGGGGAGGAATCGCGCGCGCTGGAGGATTGGAAGCGCGTGGCCGACCTGGACGTGGGGAATCGGGACGCTAGAGCCGCCATCATCCGCCTCGAGCCACGCGTCAGCGCCCAGGAGGTGAGTTTCTGCGCGGCCCAACCGCTGCGGGCCCATTTTGGAGCGCTGGACGGCCGCCGGGACTCGCCGCTGCTGCCAGGCTCCTCTTCTGTTTGCTAGTGGCTTTGCTTCCGCACATGGAGGGGTCCCCGGTCGCAGGAAAAGCTCAAGGCGGAGATGATGGAAAAGCTGAAGGATTTGGGCAACACCATCTTGGGGAGGTTTGGGCTGTCTCTGGACAACTTCAAGCTTCAGCCCAACCCCAACGGGGAGGGGTACTCGGTGCTGTTCTCACAGGGCCAGAACGGGTCCTAGGCTGCAGGCATATCCGTACATCGCGCATCTGCCCATAAATTCAGCCGCACCGCCATCTAGATACCCTTTCGAATCGGCGGAGCGGTGTGCGTTTCCTGTAAGCCTCAGCGGTCCTCAGCCTAAAAGAGGCTGCGGGCCCGGCTGCGGTGTGGGCCCTCCTCCACGGCGGGCGGTTGCGGCGCCAGCCACAGCGATCCAAGAAGCGTCTGCGGGTGGTCATGGCAGGGGCGGGTTGAAGAACTCGCTGGTTTCACTCAGCGCGGAGGGGAGCAGCTGCACTGCGTGCAGCTGTGCAGTTGTGCGGTGGTGACGGAGACGCACCACGTGCAAAGCGAGGAGTCCGAGGGAGGTGTGGAGGGATGGGGGGTAGACGTTCCAGCAGAACTCGATGGCCGCCCACAAAGCGAGTCTCGAGAAGACGGGCAGGTCTGCGGGGGACGGGCCACACGCAGGAGTCACCTCCCCAAGAGAGCACCAACGCATCAACGCCCCACCCTCGCCAGCGCGCCCCGCACCCGTGAACCATAGGAGCGCGGGGATGTGCTGAAAGTACCAGGCGTAGAATTGGTAGTGGAGGGTCCGTGCGGAGATGACGCCGGCGAGGTGACCGGTGAGGAGTACGTATAGCACGTGCGACGTGCTGAGGCGTGCCAGCGAGGTTCGCGCCGAGCGGCGGTCCCTGTCCCGGTCCTTGGATGGGGCGGGGCTGCCGGGCAGGTGCGGCGGCGTGAGCGACCCGGTCTCTGCGGTTGGCGCAGGTCGCGTCTTCGACATGGCCACGCAATACAGCTACATGCCAGGCATACCCCAGGTGCGCAGCATACACCTGCAAACACCTGCAGCGACCCTGCCAGCATCAATTCTCACCTTCCCTCCCGCCTCCCCGGGTCTCAGTGGACGTCCTGCTTCCCCTTTCAAACGCCCACGTCACGCCGCCGTACGCACCGCGCCCCTCCAGCGGGCCCAAACCCCACCCGCCCTCCTTTGCCCCCAAGCTCTCCTCCTGCGCGGCGGCAGCGATCTCCCTCGCCCTCGCAGAGGGGACACGCAAGACCGCGCTTGCCCCTGCCCCCAGCCCTGGGTGTGTGGGTGGCCGCGATGCACGGACAAAGGCGGTCAGGGCAACCGAGCACGGGAGGTCCTTTGGGGTCATCCATCGCCAGACCATCAGGGCGAGGAGGAAGGCGTGCAGGGCTAAGAGGGCCACCGCGAAGGTGCGGGACGTGAAGACCGCCTCGCTGACGAACTGGGGAGACGGAGGCAGGGACAGCGTGAAGCAAAGATGCGCGGCTTAGGGGTCTGCGGGAACCGGTAGTAAAGGACCCGCCCCGCATACCATTCGGCGTGCGTGTGCACTGTGGGCTGCAATGCGGGCATCGACGGCCCCGTCACACCTGGAAGTTGACGCTCCATTGATGCAGGAACACGCGGCCGATGTCGAACGCGCCCGCGAAGTAGGCGCCGGGGTTCGTTGCCAGGAACGGGGCTGCTAGCACTGCCTGTACCGCGAGACCAGCCATGGCACCCTTGGCGAACTCCGCCAGAGTGGCGCCTTGGAGGAAAAGCACCAGGACCGGCGGCGCCAGCAACAGCACGTTCATCTTGACGCTCGTGGCCTGCGAGGGTATGCGAGGGCGGAGGGTCCAGGGAGCAGCAGCGATGGGGGCATCGCGAGGCGTGCGCATGAGAGCGCAGCAGCAGCGACTCGGCACCCGCAAGAGTAATAGAACAACAGCAGGAACAACCATGCGCCTGTCACCAAGGAAAAGACGGCGGCGGCTGCGACGAACCGCCGTGTCAAAAGGAGCGCGATTCCGATGTTGGAGATCAGCGTGGTAAGGCCGTCGTTGAACATGCGCAGGAGGTAGATAGAGTGGGCGCGCTTCGACAGGCACAGCAGTGGCAGCGCCCAGGGAGGGACCACCTCACTGTGGCGGCGGCACGGGCTGGGATTGTTGCTCGGGCGACGTGGGCAGCGCCAGGCTCTCGCTGGCAGCAAACCGAGCGCAGTCCCGCACTCTCGCATTCTCGCAGTCTCGCCTGTACACGTAGATTCCCAGCATCATGGCCTGGGTGGCCAGGTACACCAGCGCAAAGCACAGCTGCCCCAGCAACACACGGCCGCCCGTGAGTAGCTTGAGGAGCCAGAAGAAGAGCACGTGGCCGGCGCCGTAGACGAGCGGCCCGGTGTCTCCCCGTATGCGGGAGTAGTCCCGCTCCCCGCCCTCCACCTGCCCCACCTGCTGCATGTACGACGTCCAGTCTATCTGCAGGCGTGGAGGGGGCCAGACGTGACCTGTTTGCAGCGGCCGGGTAGGAGAGAGCAGTCCGCACAGCTAGTTATGGGCGCGCCGGCCTAAAAACCTCGCCTCCGTGTACGGGACTTTCCAAATGATGAGCCCGCACAGCACGGCCTCGCACATGAGCAGCACGAGAGCCACGCGGACGGCCAGCGCCCTCTCATGGGGGTTGTCCCATCGCCGAAATATCCTCCGAAGCGTGCCCTGCGAAACAGGCGGAGGAGCGTGTCGCAGCGAGGCTGGCGTCATCGCGCGGCCAAGAGACGACAGCCCCGCGTCACCGGGCAGCCACGGCTCCGTCGGTCGGCCCCGGCATGCGTCTACAACGTCGACGTCTCTCACCTTTGCGTGCGAGAGGGAAACTCTCCCCCGCGCAGGAGCCAGCCCCATCGCGAGCTAACAAGCACCGCAGCCCACGCGGCGTCTCGAGTCGCTTACACGGCCATTCCACCAGTGTGCAGCAAGCAGCAGTACCAACCAATTCCACCAGCTAGTCCATTCCGCGGCTGCCTCGCGAAAAATTCGAGTTGGGGCCACCACCACTTCAAGCTGAAACGAGTGCGGGCCGGGCACTGGACTGCCGGCGTGAGAGAAGGACTGGGAACATGCAGCGAGCTGTCACGGTGCTTGTGGTGTCCGCAACAATCCGCCAGCGCCATGGTGCCAGCGAGCAGGTGTGTGGCCCTCACCTGCCCGACAGAAGCGGCGCCGGTCATACTCATCGACATCCACAGGCGCGCATCGCTGTGAACGTTCTGCCCGAAGCCCCGGCCGAAGCGGACGCGGCATCCTGGATCCACGTCCTCCCATCATGGCGAGCACGAGCATCGCACCCAGCCTCCCTCGGGCGCATGGGGCAACTAGCGTGCGGAAGACTGCGAGGGTGAGAGAGGCTGCGGCTGTTTTTCTGTCTTCGCCGCGGTCTTGGCCAAAGCCTGAGAATGTGCATATGTCTCTGGCCTGCAGCCTCCGCCCTCTCGCACCCGGATCTTCGCGTCGCCCAGCCCCCTGAACGGTCCAGAGCGCCCCACCCAACCTGCTCGGGCCCCGGGCAGCCAGGCGTCTTCGTCAGGCACCCGCGACGTGGAGGCCTACGTTTACGAGTGAGTGTTGCGCGCCGTCGGCGGAAACGCTCGGGCGCTTATCGACATGGGCTTCGAAAACCACGCGCTTGACGTTGGTTGTGGTCGCATGCCCGCAGGGCCGAGGAAGTGCCTCCGCAGGACGGCGCGTCCAAGCGGTTGGAGCGATACCTGAACCGCTCGCTCTTTGATGCCTTGGCCCTCGGACCTCGGGCCGCGCTGGGTGCCCTCGCGGACGCCGCGTCCGTTCCCGGGCGTCTGGGCGACGTGGCGCGCCGTCTGGTGGACTTGGCGTCCGACCCTCGCCCAGTCACCGATAAGCCCGCAGCTGTGGCGGACGAGCTGTCCAGCGCTCTCTTGGAGCTGGTGGAGAATGGGGAGGACAAGGTGCGTGAGGGCTGTGCCGGTATCTGGCCCACTGGGCCACACCGTTGTCACCGCATGCATGCGACTGAAGCGTCCGTTGTGATGCTCAGGAGAAGGAGATCCTCGCAGCGGTCGTTGCGGGGCTGCCGGAGGACGTCAAGGCGCGGATCCCCACAGATCTGATGCAGCAGATCCAGCGTCAAAGCACGTACTACACGGATGTGCAGGTGCCATATGCGCACGCGCACTCGCCAGCACTGCCGGGCGCACGCTCCTGAAATGCATGGCCACTCACATTCCCAACTGTGTGCACCCAGGTGGTGTCGGAGCCCGGGGCAGCAGGCTCCAGCAGCATGGGAACGAGCATGGGTAAGGGCACGGGTACGAGTGCCGGTGCAAGCGCGGGTGCAGGTGCAAGCGCGGGTACGGGTGCGGCCCCTCCACCGGGCGTGAGCATGGTGGACGGCGTCATGGTGCGCGCGGCAGACAGGACGTCGGCGGAGGTGCTCGCGCTACGCGAGTCGGTGGCGAGGCTGGAGGGAGACTTGGACGCGCTGCTGTCGAACACGGAGCCGGGGCGGGAGGCCATGCTGCGGACCAACGTGGGGGACGCCGTGCGCGGGGTGCGGGAGAAGCTGCGGATGGTCTCTCCCGCCACGCGGGGCTCCCGGCTGGCGCCCGTGGAGAGCGCCATTCAGGAGGCCGAGACGCTCGTCGCCGACCTCAGCTCCTGGCTCGGGATCCCCTGAGCTAAGCTGGGAGTCTGCTTTGCAACCCAGGCGCTCTTGGTCGTTGCGTGTGGCATGGGAGCGCTTCCTGTGTTTGCGTATCATGGGCTGTGGTTGTGCCGCTGGCACTGCCGGGGTCTGTGTCTTGCAGCGATGGTGCAGAGATAGGACGCGGGTGCGTCATGTGTGTGAAGAGATCGTACGAGCCTTGACTGCACGTCGCCCTAGTTGGCTCTCGCGCTTCCCGGAGCGCAGCAATGCCTTGCTCCCGTGCCCGGGCAACTTGATGCGTCGCCTGGAGGGCCGCATGGACGATCTCGGCAATGCTGGGCGCTCAAAGGCTGAGAACCGTGGCCGTGGGCCTGTCGGGGGGCGTGGACTCGGCGACCGCGGCGCACTTGCTCAAGGCGCAGGGCCACGACGTCGTCGGGGTTTTCATGCGGAATTGGGACGAGCCAGAGGAGCGGGGCTCGGCATGCGGCTACGAAGCGGATCGACGAAGCGCCATCGCCGTCTGCTCGCGGCTGGGCATCGGGTTCGAGGAGGTCGACTTGACAAGGTGGGTGGCAGCCTCTGGGGCCCGGGCGCGACGCTGCGGCATTCATTCGCACATCTTTCTCGATCCTCCGTTTGCTTGTTTTCAACAGAAACTACTGGCATGACGTGTTTGAGCCGTTTCTGCGCAAATACGCGGCGGGCCTCACGCCCAACCCGGACCTCGAGTGCAACCGCGCCGTCAAGTTCGGGCCGTTCGTGGATTGGTGTCTCTCGAAAGGCGCGGACGTCGTCGCGACGGGTCATTACGCCCGGACTGTTCGGGACGCCGAGGGGTGAGGAGCAGACGCGGGACGAGGGCCGCTTGGCGGGTGTGTGATGCGTGCCACCATGCAGCAACGACAGGCCGGCCCCTTGCCTCCAGAGTCGTGCGTCTTCTCCGCGCCGGTCGCGAGCGTCGAGACCAGAGCTACTTCCTCAGCACGCTCTCGGCGCAGCAGCTGTCGCGGTGACCAGGCACCAGACCCCCGCAGGTCCATCACGGGCGCCGTTCTTGCTCTCAGCAAAGCCAACGCCATGCCGCTTTACGTCCGTCGCGCAGGGTCGCCTTCCCACTCGGCGATTGGACGAAGGGCGAGGTGCGCGCGTATGCTGCTGAGCACGGTTTGCCTCCAGCGGACCGCAAGACCAGCACGAGCATCTGTTTCATCGGCAAGAGGGACTTCAGCCAGTTCATGGCGCAGTACGTGGACCCCGTCCCGGGGCGCTTCGTCGACGTTGACTCAGGTGCGGGGTTTTAGAGCGACAGGACTGTGGGGCTATGGTGCGCCTGGCTGGATCGCTTATAGACGACCGGCAGTGTCAGCAGCAGCGTCGGGACACTGGCTGGCTCGACTGCGATGCAGGGCGCACCGTGGCGCCTTGCCGGGATGTCCTGGCGCTGACGGTGGGCCAGGGCGCCAGCATCCCAGGCCAGGCGTCGCGGTGGTACGTGGCAGGGAAAGACGTGCCGAGCAACGTCGTGTGGGTGTGCCCGTCTGCCCGCCACTGGTCCCTCCAGGCGTCTGGATGCCTCCTGGGTGGCTTGTCGTGGATCAACGAGGTCAGAGACCGTGGTTGTGACAGCCACAGATGGCATGCACGCGCAGCGATGGCATGCAGTGAGGGTGACAGCGAGGCCAACGGTGGTCTCACGCTCACCACTGCTTTCTGTCGACCCTAAATGCAGGGCCCTGAGAATGAAGCAGCCACATCGTGCCAGGTTCGATACCTCACGCCCGACGTGCCGTGCCGCGTAACAGCGCCCGGTGCGCAAGGGACGCGCCCGTGGCTTCATGTGCCGAGGCAGGGGACTGACACGGACGCAGGCACGGCCGCTGTGGTGCACTTTCACAGCCCCGTCGCTGCGGTGGCGCCGGGACAGGCGGCCGTGTTGCACCGAGGCGACCATTGCCTCGGCGCCGGCGAAATCGTTGCGCCGCTGATTGATCTACCTCCCCCTAGCCCTTTGTTTGACACAGCGGATTAGGGCACCGATTGCATTGCCAAGGGTCTTTTCCCTGCGTTGTTTCCTGGCGCCAGTGAAGGTCCATGAGTTGCTGTTAGCTCTTAGGCCACTCGGTGCCGGGGTCAGAAGAGCGACGCGGTGCCGGGAGACATACCCCGGCTTGCGATCTGCAGCCGTGGCCGTGCAGCCCCGGGGTCCGCCCCATGCGCGTGCTGTGCGCCCCCCCACACTGGGAGGCGGCCGAGGTGCAGGAGTGGGGACCGGAGAAGATCGAGGATTCTTTGGACGAGCAACGCATCGTGTGCCTGTCGTTCAATCGGTGGGGCACGCTCCTGGCGGGGGGAACAGTGGACGGCAAGGTGCTGCTGTGGGATTGGGAGACGCGCGGACTGGCGAAGAAGTTCGTTGCTCTTCAAGGTAAGTCACATCTTGGCTGACTGGGATCCGGGCCCGCGTGCTCCGCCGGTTCGGCGCTTTGAAATCCCGCCCTGTCCCCAACCAGTCCGCGACGCCGCTTCCCCGCCTCCAGACGTGCCGGTGCACCTGGACCATGACAACATGCCCGTGAAGATTACGGCGGTGGAGTTTTCCCGCGATGGCAGCAAGCTGATGAGCTGCGCGTACGCCCCCGAGGCCAAGGCGGCACACATCGTCGTTTGGTCGGTCGCGGGCGGGATCGGGACGGTGTATTCCAACCTGGAGATCGAGACGGGATCCATGCCCCTGAGCACAGGTGCGCCTGCTGCCTGCGGGCCTCGCTGCCACGCCGCCCCTGCACTCTTTGCCGGGCAGCTCTCCATTCGCTCTCTGCCGTCCGATTGTCCGCCTCCCCGCCTGCGCCGCAGTGTCCCTGGAACCGATGCACGGCAGCTCCGCCGTCGTCAGCTGCTTTAACGCGCCCCCGCTACTCTACGACCTTTCCCAGGCCGCGCCCCAACCGGAGCCACTCCCCGTCTGCAACCTCGTCGCTCCAACCGAGGTGGAGTGCAAGGGCTGCGCGGCCTTCGCGCCCGGGGGTGGCGTCATCGCCGTGGGCAGCAACAAGGGCACCCTATCCCTGGCGTGGCGTGATGGCAAGACCAACACGTGGATGGCTTTTGACGCTGCGACGCTCGCCAAGCCCGAGGTGACACGAGCCCCATGGCATGCATGCTTGACCACAAGCGCAGCAGTTGCTGCATATCTGGACGATGCCCTGCAATGCAGTAGTGGCCACACGTGCGCTTGCCCCAATGGTGTGTGTGTATAGCGCCTCGCCCGCAGTCGGCACAAGCGGTTGAGTTCCTTCGCTTCAGCCGCACGGGCCGCCGGCTACTGGCCAAGACGACCGACCGGTGCATCTGGGTGCTCGAGGTGCAGCTGCCGCCCGAGGCTGCCCGGCCAGGGATGGCGGCTGCATTGGCGCAAGCGGGGCACGGTGCCGCGCACACCCTGGGCGAGAGCGCGCACGGCGCGGGGCGCGGGGCCCTGTCGCTGCTCTCGCGTCTCGAGGTGGACCTGGCTCCGATGCGTGTGGACTGGAAGACCGCGTGCTTCTCGCACTACCGGGGCGGGGCAGGCACGGAGCCGTCACACGTCTGTGCGGTGTACAAGTCAGAGACAGAGCACCGACTGTACGTGTTCGAGGCGGCGACGGGGCGGCTGGCGCGCGTGCTGGACGGGCCTAAGCCGGAGGGTGTGAAGGACGCCGCGTGGCACCCTTGGGCCCCCGAGGTCGCGTGCTGCAGCACGGGCAAGGGGCGGGTGTGGGTGTGGGCGCCCGTGCGGCAGGAGCACTGGAGCGCATTCGCGCCGGGATTCATGGAGCTCAGGCGAGGCGGGCGCCAGTGTCAAAGGCCGCACGCTGGGCGGGGCTGGGTGGCAGGGGGTGTTGGTCTTCGTTAGGTCATCACACAGGGTGACTGTGCTGTGACTGTCCCGCAGGTACAACGAGGAGTATGTGGAGAGCGAGGATGAGTTCGACTTGCCGATGGGGGGCGAGGGAGAGGGGGCGGGTGATGCGCAGGAAGGTCGTGTTGTGCGCAAGAGACGCCAGGACGTTTCCGACGATGAGAGCATCGACGTGGCTACAGCCAGGTGAGGGCGCAGCGACGCCGACGAGCGCCAACGTCTGGCAGCAAGCGCTGGCGGGGAGCGCGTGTGTGGTAAGGGTTCAATCCCCGGGGCCGCAGGACCGCGGCGGTGTTTCCGAGCGACGGCGAGGAGGAGGAGGCGCAGTGCGTCCTCCACGCGCCCGTCATCATCCCGCAGGACGAGTCGCTGCGGCCCAAGGCGGCGGAGGGCGCGGCGGATGGGGAGGGTGACGGGGGCCCATCGGCATCCGCACCCGGCGGGGGCGACGGGGGGGTCGACCCAGACAGCTTCGGGAAGGGCCGGCGGAAACGCAAGGCACCGGAGGCGATGCGGCAATACGAGGATCCCAACAACGGTGAGCGGATGTGGCGATGCACCGGCAGGACGGCAGCGGATGCATGCACGCATGGCGCCCGGGCGTGATACCAACCAGACGCTACTTCCGCCTGCGCCCGCAGTGGACCAGCTCAAGACTACGACGCCCTATCCCAAGCAGAATTATCCAATGAGGGGACCTGGGAGGCCCCCCAAGGGTTTCTAGGCGAGGGTTTGCAAGGGAAACATGGCTGTTGAAGGCGTGCGGAGTGAGTGAATGCCTGTACGTGTCACTCGGCTGTCAGGAGGGCGGGATCGACACCCGCTCAAGCGTGAGGTCGTAGACGAGCGTGGCGTTGGGGGGCACGACGCCGCCCTTGTCGCCCGCGTGGCGCGTCCCACGTACCGCGAAGCCGTCTTGCCCGAAGCCCATCTCTGGCGGCACAGTGATGCGACGCCGGCCGCCGGCCCTCATCGATGCCATCGCCTCCTCGGTCCCACGGCACAGGCCTCCCGTGATGGGTCGTGCGCCGTAGACAAACACGATGGGCTTGCCGCGGGCACGGGTGTCCTCGAACACCTCCCCGTCCGCTGCGGGAGCCGGCGAGACGCTGTCCGTTGTTGCATGGACGTGATTGCACAGGGGTGCACAATTCGCCCGGCAGAGGGCACGATGGAAAACAGGTATCACGAAGCTCCACGACTGCTCACTCACCCGTGGCGGTGAAGTTGACGACGGCGAGGAACCCTGGCTGCATCGGGGCCCCACCGCCTCGCACCAGGTCCACGTACGTCACGCCCGAAGGCAGGCGCACCTCCGTCGCCCCCTGCGGAGTGGCACGCAAGCACCCTCGCAGTGGGTCGCGCTGCGTCGTCCCGCTTGTACCCACTGCGCCATGATGCGCAAGCCCGCGTCACCTGGACAGCGACGGTGTTCTGCTCATCCGACGCCACTTCCAGTCTCGTCTTGACTTGCTCGGCCACGACGCCGAATGTGAGGAGGCCGAGCCACGCCAGGCCGCCCTTGAGCCCAAAGCGACGGGTCAGCGTGGCGCTCATGAAATCCGTGGCCTCCTCGGGGCGCATTATGCCGCGCCCGGAGGCAGATGGAACGCGCCTGCTTTCCGACACGCTCCCGCCCTCGTCCCGCTCTGGGCTATCTACCGCTGGCTTCTGATCCGCGTCATGCTCGCGAGCCGCAACCCGGATTCGGCGTCTGGGAAGCAGAGGGACAGCCCATGGTTCGCAAGGGGCGCGAGCACATCCGGCTGCATTCAGCTCCCGGCATGCGACGGCCACCTCGTGCACGGGGCGCGTAGAGTTCCCATCGATCTTGCGGATGCAGTGGATGTAGTCGCAGCATGGATTCGTGGCGCGCCGCGCCCGGCGAGTGCGGGACTCGCAGCTGCGTGCATGGCCCTGCAGCGAAGGATTCGCGCGGCTGCTTCCGCCGAAAACAGGCTGACGCTGTTTCTTGTTAGCGTTTTTGGGCACAGATGTGGCACGGCGGGCGAGAAGGCGTCTCTACGTTACGCTTCAAGTGCGTGCGTGGACTGGCAGGTTCGTAAGCGATATCCCGACGGACTACGCGCGGCGGGGGCGAAATCATCCCCTGTGTCGTGCTTGCCGCATGCCAACGGCGATCGGGCCCTGACCCAAGCGGCGCCCGCTGCGCCGGCCCTTCACGCCCGCCCCCCCTCCAATCGACACGGCCCCGCTCCCCTTGGATGCCCCCACATCCGGGACAACGACCGCCGCTGCGGCCACCGCCTCGCCTTCCACCACGGGCAGCCCCGTCGACCCCGCCAGCACCGAGTCCGTCGCATCGTCGAGAGCCACGGCCGGGCGCCTGGCCTCACGCAGAGTGCTGCGGTCCTGCGCGGACAGCATACCCGACACGGGCCCCGCACAGAAAGTCTGCGGCTGCTCCGGCCACGTGCTGGGCCGGTCGAGGCGCCCCCACGGCACGACACGGTTCAGGTCGTCACGATCACTGCAAGGCAAGGCGAGCGAGGGCGCGGATGGGCCATCTCAATCATCGCGCACGGCACCGCGTGGAGTTATCGTCGATAACTCCATTGCAACCCAAACCGTGTCCGCGGCGCACCTGAGCAGGTGCACGTAGACCGGGGCGTCCCTGAGCCCCTCGTGGAACGAGAGCAGGAGTCGGTCTGCGTAGCGGAAGGCGTCGAGCACCAACGCCATCTCCCGCCGGAAAATGTAGTCGCGGAGGGCGGGGGGCGCGAGCCACCGCGCGTCTCCGGAAACGTGGCAAAAGACATGCAGCTGCGAGAGACCGTCGCTCCCGCTGCGCCACTGCGGCGAGCGAAGAGTGGAAGGCGGGGTCGCTTGCGGCAGCGGCGGATGCGCGATTGCGCACTTGCCATCGCGCGTGTGACGGAATGTCAGGCCGCACCTGCGCCAAGACTTCGTCGCGCACGAGCCTCGTGTACCACCCCGATATCTGCTCCCGATTGACCCCGCGCCCGATGGATAGCACCAGCTCCCCCGTCAGATCGTTGTGGGTCAGCGTGTACCACCGACCCTCGTGGGGCGGAGGGGCGCGCCAACCCGACCCCTCCTCGTATTGCACGCGCAGCTTGCCGGGCTGGAACTGGGGCGCCGGCAGGGCCGGCATCGGCAAGCGCGCTACCTGCGGGCGACGATAAGCGAGGCGGGTCGCGCGCTTGGCCAAGACCGGCCGCCCTCGCTGCGCGCGCGCCCACCCCGCGCTCACCGGGACCAACCTCCAGCTCGACGAGCGGGGCCCGTGCCTCCTCGCGTGCCCGAAATCATGTCGACGTCCCAAAAAGGAGCTCCGTGCCCGCGTCGAGCTCGAAGAGCAGCAGGGCTCCCCTTGGAACGAGCTCGCCCCCCGCCCCTCGCCCCCCACCCACGCCGCCGCGCCCCGCATGCCCGCCGCCCGCGGCGACGCGAGCAAATCCGTGGATCAGAGACAACGCCAGCCCGATTGCCCCCGGAGGGATTCTCGCCGGCCCCGCCCCCTGCGAGCCAGGGATGGACGCATCAGCGCTCCGCGAGACTCCCGGCCCGTGGCTCCAAGCGCAACCCCGCCTCGGGCAAGATTCATGACTGCGAAAAGGGATGCCCCGCACGAGCGCGACGGCAAGCGCGGTGCCGCTCGGGCCCAGCCACGGACGGATTGCGCGCTGTCGCTGCCCTGGCCCGGGGAGGGCGCCGCAGCGGGCCCGGCCTCTGCCCTGGCTGCTGGATAACTCTCATCAAAGTGGGCATGCATGATTCTCGATCGGCGCAGGAGGAAACTCTTCGCGAGCTTTTCAGCGCGGAACGCCCGCGAACCGAAGGCCGGGCCTCCGCGAGGTCCGCGGTTTGCTCTTTCCGCTCACGCACCTGCCAATCACACCCCGCGTCGCGGTCGTGGCTCTGCAGGCCCGCGAAAACCGAATCCAACGAGTAGGTGCGTCGAGGGCGGGTGGACCAGGGTCGCCACCTCTCGAACGCGCGCGTTCATCGCGGATTGGTCGTGTTCTCGCCCCGCCATTGTGTCTGACGCGGAGGTTTTACAGGTAGGAAAGGGGTTTCGGCTATTTGTGACTGCCGCTGTGATGTAACGCCACTTCCTGGCTGTTGGATGACGTGAGAGAGCGACCTGCTCGAGGGGGTGATAAGGGGAGGTCGGAAGCCGATGCTCCAGGCCAGGAGGGCCTGGCGTGTTGTGCTGGGGGCACTGTCGCGCGGCACGGGGCGCTCAGCGGAGGAAGGGCTTGGAGGGATCCAGGTGGGCCTTTTTTGATGCTGTGGTGGCGCGCACGGGTTCTTGGCTAGCGTGGGGGACCAAACGGCTGTCCTTCCCCGTCCAGCTCGAGGTGCAGAGCCGTGGGGCCAAGTACGACTCGTCAACGGCCAAGGGAAAGATTTTCATTGGCTCCTACGGCAAATCCCGCCCGAAACGGCCCCGCTACAAGGCCCTGACCCTTGTGCGGACCGCGGACAAGGTGCGGCCGCCGCTTTGCGGTGCTTGTTCGACCCACTGTGTTGATGCGGACGCGAGGACGATACCTGAAGCGTTTACTGGTTCGCAGGAGGATGGGAGGACGACGTTGATACCGCTCAGCCCTGCAGCGGGGGTCACGTGGGCGACGTGCGTGCGTGTGAAGGGGTCCTGAACCATTGAAGGGGAAACATGCGCATCGCACGAGCAGGCACGCTGGTCTGTTGCGCAGCTCCCGCGGATGGCAGCTGTTGACCCTGCGCGAAGGCGCTGGTTCATCCGGCCTCGCCTGGGTCCATGCCCACCAGCAAGCGCCGGTCGGAATGGTGAGAGATATGGACGCCGTGACTGTGAAGCGATCACGATCACGACGCCCGCAACCGATGCGCCATAACACCAAAACAGCACTCTGCAGCGCGGCACAAGTTCCGGCACCTTGCATAGGTCAACCCCTCACCAGCAAGCAAGCAAGAATCCATCATGATCCCCACGCTGGTCCTCCGACCTCCTTATCCTTCAGCGTGGGTAAGAGCCGCTTGCGTTGTCTCCTGCGCTAGACGGAAAGCTCGTCTGGCTTGCCAACACATTGCCTCTCTGGTCACTGCCCCGCTGCTTCAAGTCCTCATCCTCTCGCGGAAGTTAGAAGACGGACACCTCTCAAGCTCGACCACCCACCGAGTGGGCGGTGGAGAAAGGGATCGCGCGAGGCCCGCGAGCACTTGCCGCCCCGCGAGCATGGACGAGTCGAGCCTCCTCGGGTGCCCATCTGCCGGCCCGCGAAAAGCCCTGGCGATGTCATACTTTCATGTCGTCGCTGCGTGGCCATCTTGCCGCCCGAGGCGCGCGCCTGGCACCGCTTCGCACCTCGTCGAGACGCCGGTGTTAACTTCCCCGCAGACCGGACGATGGGCTGGACGAGTACCACCAGCAGCTCACGCAGCAGACGGCGGATATCGTGGGCTTGAGCGACAAGTTGTTAGGCCAGGGAAAAGCGTTCATGGATCCCGTCCACGGTGAGGACCGTAATGCGGTGCCCAACTCGACGCCCAGCGCGCGTCCGGCCGCCGCACGACGACGCCCGCGATTCTCTTTTTCACAGGTCTGTTCAAGCTGCCGGATTTCGCGATCGCCCTCGTCGACACGCCTCAGTTCCAGCGCCTCCGCGACCTCAAGCAGCTCGGCCTGACCTACCTGGTCTTCCCCGGCGCCTCCCACAACCGCTTCGAGCACTCGCTGGGCACAGCGTACCTGGCATGGTCCGTCGCCGCTCGCCTATACCTCCTCCAGGTGCCGTGGCCTGGGCAGATGTAGCGGCTGAGCACGCATGCTGCCTGCAGCGCAGAGCTCACCTGTGCGGCGCCCTTGCGCATGCGTGTGCTTATTTCACACTTCCCCTGCCTGGCTGAGCAGGGCAGGGAGCTGCAGCTTGACAAGATGGACGTCGCGGTTGCCACGATGGCCGGACTGTGCCACGACCTGGGCCATGGCCCCTTCAGCCACGTCTTCGACAACGAGCTTCTCCCGAGGCGAGAAACGCGAATGCGATCGCGTCGCCGCTGACATCGCATCGCGGCGACCGCGCTTGCCGATGCGCGCGCCACTCACGACGCAATTGTGATTGTGACACCAACGAGCGCCCTTGCCCCAGGCTAGGAGTGAAGGGTTTCTCTCACGAGGAGATGTCCGGACGTCTCTTTGACAACGCGGTGGAGGCGGCCATCGAATCGCAGTCGGCGGGGAGTCGATGGCTGGAGTCCATGAGGGAAGACCGCCCCCGGGACTTCGCCATCGTTAAAGCCATGGTAAGCTTATGAACGGTGCACATGCCATGGTCATGGTTCATGCCATGGTGATGACGTCCATAGCATGGGTGCCAGGTGCTGTTGCCATCGCTGTCATAGTCGAGGACTTGATGTCTCAACTGTCTTCCACATGGCCATCCGCGGCAGGCCGCCTGTAATGTCCACATCCGCATCACTGTACCGCCCGTCTCTCCCCACCAGCCTCTCCGAGCCCCCCTCGCAGATCGCCAACGGCAAGGGCTCGCACGGCCGCAGCGCCGCCCCCCACGGCCGCCGCTATCTCTTCGACATCGTATCCAACAGCACCAACAGCATCGACGTAGACAAGTTCGACTACATCATGCGGGATTCCTACCACACGGGAGTCAAGGCATCTTTCGAATTGAAGCCCGTCGCTGCCACAATGAAGATATGCGACGACGAGATCGCCTTCCGCTCCAGTCAGGTCCACAACCTCTACGAGCTCTTCCACTCCCGATCGTCCTTGCACCGGCGCGTCTACACCCACCCGAAAGCCAAGGCGAGGGCCGGCGGTGGATGGATGCTGTCTGAGCAACCATGCCACTGTCTGCCTGCCACCGTCTCTGCTACTAACCTTGAGCTCACTTGTCGTACATACCATGAGTGCTTGACCCAGCACTGTCCCATCCTCGCTGCTGATCCATACTGAGAGTGCTTAGCACTGTGCTGTCCTTCCTGCTGATCCACACCAGAGTGCTCGACACAGTCCCACCCATGCTGCTGCTCTCTTATCGCAGGCGATGGAGTACATGGTGGTGGATGCGCTCGAGGAGGCGTCGGACTTTTTGCAACTGCGGGAGAAGACCCAGGACGCGAGGTCGTTCGTGCAGCTGGACGACACGCTACTGAAGCGCATCGAGTGGTACGAGGGAGACGACGCGAGGATGCAGCGGGCGCGGGGGATCGTGCAGCGACTGCGCAGGCGAGGGGGGCGCACTGTGGTTGGCACAGTCGGGACTACGTCAGTGCGCTGGTAGCCGTACTGACACAGAGCTGGTAGCGCTAGTAGCCACTGATAACCGGGACTGTGTCATTGCCTTGGCTGCCATGGCTCGCTCACTGTCGTCCTTCCGCGCGCCATCCACACACCCACTGTGCGTTCCCTGCTCCCAGCGCCATTCACCCACTCTTTGTTCACCGCCATCGTTCCCTGCTCCCAGGCGCGACATCTACACGTGCTGTGGCGACATCATCGTCCCGAAGGAGATGGTCTCGAATTTCCGCGACATCCTGGCCCAGGACGTCGTCAACTCCTGCGACGGCGTGAGCCCCAGCGAAGTCATTGTGCACAACCTCAAGATCGACTTCGCCATGAACCAACAGGTGAGGGGCTGGTCGTGTTGGGATGAATGCAATAAATCAGCAGGTGAGGGGCTCGTGAGACTCTTTGCTCTTGTCTCTGCATACCCGATACTATTATTCTGCCACTAAGAGTGTCTGTGCTGGTCCATCTCAGCGCTACCCTTTCCTTCGCTTTCAGCGAGCAGCCCACTTACACAATCAAGCTCTCAGAGCCCCTTATATCACGTGCGCTTTCCCAGCAACACCCATTGTCGTGCACTCGTGCTTTCAGAATCCCCTGGAGAACGTCAAGTTCTACGAGTCGGGCAGCGACGGTGCCAGGACCATGCCCATGTGCAGCATGAGCACCATGTACGTGACAGAGCCCATCGAGAGGAGGCGAGAGAAGCGGGGTTGGGGGTGATGGTGGTGGTGCTGGTGGTGTGGGCGGGGGAGGTGGTAACGGTGGTGGTGGTGGTGATGGTTGTGGTGGTAGTGGTGGTGGTAGGAGTGCTGCTGGTGGTGGTGGTGGTGGTGGTGGTGGTAGTGGTGGGGCGGCTCCTCACTAAGCCGTGTCTGCTCTGCCGTCCTCTCTGACCACCCCCCTCTCACGACCCTCCCAGGGTGCGCGTGTTCCTGAAGAGTCGGGACCCGGAGAAGGTCAAAGCACTGGAGCAGTCATTCAAGGAATGGGGCAACAAAACCTACGGCAAGCAGCACTTTGTCACCGCCACCCCGGCCAAAGGGGCCAGCCCGTCGCTGCCGGGGATCGATCGAAAAAGGCCCTTCCAGGACCTGGCGCATGGGAACGGGGCGGCTGCGAGGCGGAAGGTGTTCTGAGGGCACAGCTGGGGTGGGTTGGTCGACGGCATTATGGTTGGGGCTACCGACTGTCCGGGTCTCGACTGGTTAGAGACTGTGCTACCGATCGGACGGGTCTCGACTGTGAAGACTGTTGAGATTGTTAAGGCGCAAGGCAGCGGTTGCGTATGGCGGTTGAGAGTCTGGCAGTTGCGAGATAGCAGCGCCCTGCTGTGCTGGTGTTGCTGGCCTCCTGTTTGCGCTCCGGTCCCCAGCTTGCTGGTGCAGATGTTTGCTCTGTGCCGCGTCGCCTGGGTAATTAGCTGGGTCAGACGAGACATGGAGAGATGCTGCCGCCATAGTCTTGCGCGAGCGCATCACATCCACGGACCCAAGAGCGCTTTGCTGGGCCACTAGCTCATCTATAGGCCCCCATGTGCTGGCCTTTTGCGTAATCTGACTCATGTTGTACACTTACTCATGTCTTACACTACTACTTTTGAACACACACGAACGCGCACTGCGTTAGACCAGCTGCGCTAAGTGATAGAAGAGCAAAGCATTGGGTCACCGAGAGAGACCTATCAACACTGCTCAGGAGCTGCTATATCCGAGAGATGAGTCGGCAGCAACAAATGCAGTAACTCGAATGTCAAACATGCTACTATCGGTGATGCACGCACGATCAGCAACCATCTCAGGTCGAACAACCCAGCGTGAAATCAAGCGTGCCGCTGCACTATACGCAAAGATGCTATTGTACTTCATTCAAACGTGCCACTGCACGCCCTTCCTGCCGCCCTTCGCCGGTGCCCGCCCCTCCCCCGCTGCTGGCGCCTGTGCTTGCATGGGTGTGTTTGAAACCCTGACCTGGGGAGCGCTCTCCGGCGCAGGCGCGACCTTCCGGGCGCTGCGCTTGTCGGCGCCCGCGACGTGGGTCTTGGGACCCAAGAGGGGCTTGCGGGGAACGGCACCGCTCGGCTCGGGCGCAACACGGCGCCCTGCGATCGCCCGCCCCTGTGCAGGGCGCTCCCGGTCACCCAGGCCCGGCTTGGCGTTGGCTGCAGATGTTGGGATTGCGGCTTTTCCGGTCTCGGCCTTCCCAGCGCCCTGGGCTGCGCCCTCGGTACCCGGGACCTGCAGATGAGGGGCGCGGGGGCGTCGATGCATGGGTGGGGCTCATCTGCGCACACATGGGTGCAGCTTACACAGACACAACAAGCAATGAGCGCCCCGCTTCCAGATATCCTGTGTATGCACACAACCCTGCACTTGCACAGGTGCCTGATGTTCCTCACCTCAAATTCCTGTGCCCTTCCCCGCTTGTAAATGTCCTCCAGCTCCTTCCACGCAGCGTACGTGGGGCCCAGGAAGGGCCGCAGCAGCGTGTGCTTGACTGCGGCCAGCCACTTGCCCAACGAAGTGGGCTCCTGCGGTCAGTGACGGCACGATCGCATGTTAGATGTCAATGCTGTTGATGCTGTCGATGCACGTGCCAGAGCTTTGCCTGGCAAGCGAGGGCACGCGGCAGGAATGAAAAGGCATGATGGGGATCGAGGTGACATGTTTTCATCGGAACGCACATGCAACATTGCGGGATTGCGACAGAGTGGCAAGCGCATGGCACCATTGGCAGCCCTACCTTGGTAGCCTTGGCCCTCGCGTTCTTGAACTGCACCCAGTCGGCGTAATCGGATCCCATGAGCATCTTGTTCCAAGCAGTGGACAGGCGGTCCCTCACACGCGCCAGCAGCGACGCCCCTGGCTCCGACTGCACAGGCGGGGAGACGTGGTGAACATGCGAGGTGAACAAGGGTGACATGCATGTGCAGCGAGAGTGGCATGGGTAGCAAGGGTATCGTTTACAGCAATGGCGCCACAGCCCAGAGCTCGCAGTGATATCCAGCTCCTCTCTCATGACTCACCTCTGAGTGAAGGCTGTCCCGGTCTGTCGACACAATCACCACCCGCTCCCACACCAGCTGCGATGGGTTCTGCATACCAACACAGGGAGCTCCAAGTTGAGTTAGTCACTGCCACGACTGTGCATAAACGCTTCTTATGAAGGTAGTACTACGATTGACCGCCCCTGCCCCAGCGCCCATCATGCCCTCCCAATCCCCCAGCAAACAGCCCTCACCATGCTCTCCGGCAGCCTGCACAGCAGCCTGGCCGCCCACTTGAGCTCGTCGTGCCCGGCGCGCACCTCCGGCCGCACCATCACGTGCACCCACAGCAGCAACCCCGCGTTGAGCGCCAACAGGCACCCCTCCAGAATCACCGCGATCTGAATTCGCTGCTCGCCCAAGTCCCTCAGTATCCCCGTCAGGCGCCGCGTGCCGGGCTCCAAGTATCCCTGCGATGCGTCCCAAACGAACGACGCCAACGTGCCGTCCGCGAGCGACGCGTCGGACGTGCTCGCCATCAGCTGCGCCCGGTCCACCACGTTCCGCACCGTCTGGCTGAGCCCATCGGACATGAGGGCGTGCTGCAGCGACCCGGGCGGCCCGCAGTTGACCCAGGACTGGCCGCATTGGTCGGTGTCTAACGCCGCACTGACACGGCTGCCAAAGTCCTGAATGCCACGGTGGTGGGGGCTCCCCGGCTGGCCTCCCCCGAGCAGCAGCTGCGTCCAGCGATCGCTGAGCGCGCCCGCGGCGGCGGACAGGCTGGAGCGGATCTGGTCGTTGGTCAGGCCCCAGGGGTTCGTTTCTGGCGTGGGGGTGAACGCCAGTTCGTTGGCCCAGAATCTGACGCCGACCATGTCTGACTCGGCGCTGTAAGAATCCTCCATCGCCAGAATCGGGTCCCGCGCGGATCGGAGAATCAAATGGCCCGCGATGTGTAACCCCAACGACAGCACCATCAGCGCCACCAGCGGCCGAAGGACCACCATCTGCGGGGAAAGGGACAGTCACGTGAACGAACAGCAGTGGTGAGTGTGAGTGTCGACATTTAGGTACACCAGAGGTGAGGTCTTGTCGCCTACCCCACCCGTCCCCAACCCTCCTCACCTGCACCCGCCACTCTCCCTACCCCAACCCCACCCATTTACACACCCCCATCCCCCTCCCCACCTGCAATCGCCACTCGTCGTTCTTCAGTTGCACGTCCGCACCCCCGACCCTCCGCATCGCCTTCGGCACGTCACCGCCCCGCTCCATCACCCTCGCCATGCGCCGTGCCGTCCTCCGCTCGTCCTCCATTAACAACGCCTCCAGTCGCGCCAGAGCCACGCGCCGCCGCTCAGGGTCCTCGCCACCACCCGGCTCCGCAGCTGCCAGGTAAGCGATCGGTCTCGGGATGGACACAAACACGGAAAAGACCTTCGCCTTGTCCCCCGTCAAGCGCCGCACGTGCAGGTACGCCCCGCAGATGCACAGCGGCATCATGCCCACCGCTTGCACCATTCCCAAGATCAGCTGCTCCCAGGTGAGGGAATTGAGGTGTCTTGCCACGTCACGATAGGCGTCGGCTAACAACGAGGACTCCACGGGTAGCAGCGCGTCGCGCGTGCCCTCTACCGTGAAGAACCAGAGCCGGCTCGTGTGCGGGGCGCTCGCCAGCTGCGCGTCGCTCATCAGCGCGACCGCCTGGGCCCTGCTGGCTGCCAAGCTCGTCAGCTGCAGCAGGCCCATCGACTCGACCGGCCCCGGCGCCACGTCCTGCGGCCCCGCGCCCTGCCCGTAGTCCACATCCCAGAACTGCTGGAACGATATGCCGCTTTGTAAAAGCCCACGCAGCCGCGCCCCGACCGGCCGGGCGTACGCCTGACGGAAGTCGACGTTCAGCTCATCCGCGTCCGTCTGCATGCGACCGCGCAGCGTGGGGAGGTCCGCGGGGCTGGTGAAGTTGTTGGCGTGGGTGGCCTCGTACATGCGACGGGCCAGGGGTGACACTCTCGACACGACCGTGAGGAGCGACCCGGCCGTCTCGGCGGTGGCGATGGCGGCGCGGGTGTGGGAGACGAGCGCCATGGTGACGCCGAACAGCACCACGTGCACGACTGCCACCGCGATCATGATGGCCTGGACGCTGGGGACGAGCGTGCGTAACAGCGACGCCGCTCGCGACCGCTCTAACAGCTCCGCCGTGGCCCTCAGCTGCTTGGATCGGCGGAAATCGCGACGGGACACGCCCTCGCCGGATAGAGCCGAGTCGCCGTCTCCGCTGGCCCCGTCATCCGGCATGCTCAGCACGTCGCTATCGCTGTCGCCATCGCTCCACGTCGAGCCCTCCCCGTCACTCTTGGGCCCACCCCCGCCTCCCGCGTCCTCGTCTTTGTCCTCTGTCTCTCCCAAGCCACCCTCGGCGCTGTGGGCTCCGTGGGAGTCGCGATCGCTGCCGTCCTCAGATAATGACAGGTCCTGAGGCGCGCTGTGTTGGTCCAGCACCACCTGCGGGCACGCCAGGGTAGCTAAGTGAGACGAGTACAAGCACAGTTGTGCCACCGGTACTAATCATGGGGCTGGCATGGACGCGGGCTTGGTAGCAAGAGCAGTGAAGAGTAGGGACGGTTACGACGGCCTCGCAGTGACACGCGACATGCGACAGGGAGCTAGCACATGCTGTAGCACCCTGCAATCGTGTCCATCCACACACATCAGCACTCACCTGCATCCTGTGCAGCGCCTGCGATGACTTCTCCGGCATTTCCGGCGCCGCAGAGACCATCAACACAACACGTCGGCGTCTACGTGCCCCCGCATCCCCAGGCCCCGTCAAGAGCACCCGGAACCGCGACCCAGAGGCGTGCCGGGCCCACACCTCCGCGCGAGAGGACGCCCCGCTCAACACAGCATCCACCGCAGCGCTCTCGTCAGTCACCAGCAGCGCCCCGAGCGTCTGCCCCACCATGCGGTGCGCGGGGTAACCCCACAGCACGTCCGCCCCCGGGCCCGCCTCTGCCACCGCCCCGGTCACGGGACTCACGGACAGCGTGCACCACAGCCAGTGCGCGCTCCAGAGCTCCGCGAGAAACACCACGCCCGGCACGCCCGCGGCCGCCAGGTCCGCCCCCGCCTCACTCGCACGCAGCACCCGCAAACGCACGGGCGCCGGCATCCCCGATCCCACCAGGGCCGCGCGGATGGCGGCGCCGGACTGCGCGAGCTGCTCTAGGGCTTCCAAAGCGACCTCATCAGCCTTCGCGCCCCCGCTGAATTGCCGAGCCGTCGCCGCCGCTGCACCCAGGACATCCACCACCTCCACCACTCCCCGGCCCACCAGCGACCCCGCGCGCACCACGGCGCCCGGCGGCGCGGTGGGGTCGGCGCCGGTGCCACCATAAACCCCAACGATTCTCCCGGACCCATCCACCGCCACCCGCAAGCACCCCTGGGGTGCCACCGCCGCCAGCCGGCCCCGGAAGCCCCAGGCCCGCGCCCCGGCCATCGCCGCCGCGGGGCGCACCGTGCAAACGTAGAAGACCTCCCCAGCCTGCCGGTGCTCGCGCCAGGTGAGTCGCGCATACTGCTCTGCCCCGCCCCGCCCCCGCATCGGCACCACGCACCCCGCGCGGCACGGGGGGCTGTCGGCGCTGCCACCGGGGCTGCGCAGGAGCCTCTGCGCGTGGAAGTGGCCCATGCCCCGCGGCAGAAGGTGGCCGATAGTGGCATGCGCACGCATGAGCGCGCTGGGAGAGTACCCCAGCCATGACGCCACGGGCGCGTTGATGTACGACAGAGCTCCCTGGCGGTCGAACACTACCACCCCGGCCTGCTCGGGGGTGGCTGTGAAGGAGAGCACGAGTAATGCACCCGCACCGTACCCCGCCACACGCAATGCCGCGTCGGTGTCGACTGCCTGCCTCAGCCACTTGTGCCGCATCTGCACGGCGATGGGCTTGGCCTTGGCGCGCCTCGCACCGGCCGCCTGGTCCGCGCGTGGCATCTCTGAGGACTGCCGGGGGTCGTGACGGTCACCCTGCTTGGGCAGCGCAGAGCCGTGCACGGAGGCAGTGCGCGGGGCCAGGAGGGCCCAGTCCATAGACGCTCGGGACTGCATCCCCACATCCATCGACGCCCGGCCGCCCTGCCTGGGCCCGCGTGGGGGCGCGGGGTCTGCAGCGAGCGAGTCCTGAAGCATCGACAGCGATCGGTCCATGTCTGGATTGTCCAGCATCACAGCGGACAGCGGCTGGCCCGTCAGGTCCTTCGACGACCACCCGAGCAGCGACGTGACCCCCGCGCCCGCCGCGAGCACGGTACCGTCGGGCGTAAGGTACAGCGCGTTGGCGTGGGTGTCGTGGGATATGGGCGCCATGGAAGCCATGAACCGGTCCACCCCGTCTTGCGACACGTGCGTGATGCGGGCCTTGACCGGGAAGGTCGAGCCGTCCTTCCGCATCGCCACGAGGAGGCGGTGGGTTCCCAGGATGCGGCTCTGCCGGGTGCGCAGGAACGAAGCGAGGTACACGTTGTGGCGGTGGCTGAAGGGGCGGGGCATCAGCACTGCGAGTGGTAGTGGGGAGGGGGAGTGGGGGTGATGTGATGTCATCCGAATCATCATCAAAGCGATGTAGTAACTTACTGACAGCGGAGGTTGTCCATGCAAAGCATGATAAGCGGGACACACAAAGCGCGGCGCGCACCTGACACGTTGCGCCCCAGCAGCTCCCCCATCTGATATCCGAATAGTCGATTGAGCTCCCGATTGGTGATCTGAATCTCCCCCCGCTCGTTGGTCACCACCAGAGCCCCGCTGTCCTCTCCCAGCGTCGTCTTGCCAGAGACGTCTGCACTAATGGTGGTGGCCTACTCGCGTTGAGCAAGCGTTCTTTGCTTGGCACACGCCCAAACACAACACTCGTGCACCCAAACACACACCCACACTGCTACCCCCACCCACACCCACCCACACCCCCTCGCACTCGCCTTGCGTGAGCATCCTCTGCTTGGCGTTCTCGTCCTCAATGCGATCGGCCTTTTCCAGCAATCGCAGCGCGCGCCCCGGCTTGAGCTTCACCCGTGCCAGAAACATGGCGTAGAGTCGGATGAGGTTGACGTTGGCCGTGAAGCGCTCCAGCATGACGGTGTAGAGGGCCTGGGCCTTGTTCTGCGGGATGTGTGGGGACACTTAGAATAAGGGTGTAGACAAAGGGTCTTTGCTAATACCGTTATAGACAGACCCAGGAAGCATTGATGCGTGGCATGTTGAAAATTACGCATGGCTATTAATGTAACCATACAATACCGATAGTACCTCTTGACATCCAATGTATGCCTCACCTCCATGGCCGACAGCGACCTGGCCAGGGAGCACAGCTGCGTGATCTTGGCGCCCTCTGCGGCCACAGCACAGCACGGCACGCGATCAGCACAGCACAGCACGATCCGTCAGCCAGACAGACAGGGACACGTATAATCAGCCAAACGAGCACATACGGATGGTCACACAGGTCCCTCCCTTTAATTCCGATGCCCCATGATTGCAATTCCAGTCTCCCCTCCCTCACCGTGGTTGAGCAGCTCCCCCCAGAAGTCCCACATTCATTCCAATGCCTCATTACCCATTATCGTCATTATAATCTCCAATCACTCACCGTGGTTAAGCAACTCCCCCCAGAAGTCCCGCATGGCTGACATGGCTCCGTCCTGCATGCGCTGCACCGCCCGAAGGTTGTTCTGCGGGATTTCGAGAATGTGACAAAGTCAGGGCCGATGTTGTGCTGCACCGATGGTAACATCTCGTCATCTCTAGACTGATCATCTCCCGTCATGCGACCGGTCTCAGTCCATCTTCCATATTTATAATAATGATAATCCACATATGCCACCATGTCAAGTGCCCCATGGTTACATTATTTATTTACATTATTTATCTATGTGATAGTTGACTCGCCTGGAACTCCACATACGCCACCAGATCCAGCGCCCCATCCGAGCCATTCTCGGACCCACCGCCCTGCGCCGCCTCCCTGGGTGGCAAGAAACAAAAGCACAATGGGGTTATGAACCATTTTATAACGTTATATGGTATATGGTGTGTAACCACATAGCCAGGCTCGCAGCGTCGCAATCGTGTCACACAAAACACCAATACAGCACGACTATCGGATTGCATTGTTATTTTAATCGTCACCTGGCGTGGCAGAAGCACTGGAACTGCAGGTCCATGTTCAGGGGCATGTGCTTGGCAGCCGCAAACTCCGCCGCTGCGGCCTGTGGGTTACGAGCGGGGCAGGCGGGCGTATTGTCGTGATTACTATTTGTGAGTAAGTGAGATGCGAGGTGCAGAGCACAAAGCACAATGTGCCATGCCATACACGCTTTCTCGCCTGCCCCGTCTGCCCCGTGTGGTGGAGGAAGTTGCCGCAGAGCATCCGCAGCCGCGCACTCTGCAAAGAGAAACAGACGGTCCTCATAGTTGGCATTACCAATTATTAAGTCCATTACTCCTATTATGCATTCACCCATCTCGCATCATGCCATCTCATGTCATCCTCGTCACCTGGGGGAACTGCCTCTGCCCCACCCGCAGCACGTAAAGCGCGGTGACCAAATAGTCCGGCAGGAGGTTGCCCACAGCGTCGGTGGCCCTGAGGCACCGCAGCGCCACCGCCTCTGCGTGCCTTGCGCTCCGAAAGCGCGGCGGTGGGTCCGGGCGGGTCCAGGCGGGCGCCTCGTGGGGGTCTTGCGATAAGGACTGCACCGCGTATCGCACGGCGTCCACTGCGCGGGTGTGAGAATGGGGCGAGAAGGATGGAAGATGTGAAAAGAGATCATATAGTACTATTGGCAGGTATTGCCATGACCACACTACCATTCCATCGAGTTATGGGTGACGTGACGGTCGAGGTGCAAAAAACTCAGAGCATAGGTGGTCACTCTCTCTGCAGCTACCCTAAAGTCAAGTCGAGTCAAAGTAAGTCACCTGCGCGCTGGTGTGCGACGATGGGTCCGTGCGCCACGGCGCCTCTCGTCTTGGATGTCTTGCGAGCGTCCAACGTGCTGTGCATGGCCTCCAAAGCGGGGCGCCCCACCCTCTTGCACAGGTCCTGCGCCGCCCGCTCGGCCAGGTGGATCCTGCGAAAGGCGCGCACGCAGACGAGGGTAAGGGTCGAACGCACGACGTGGCAGGGTTGCATGGCAGTGGGGAATCTAGGAAATGAGTGGGTATCGGCAGCAAGCACATGAGTGGGGCCGAGGTGGAAAACGTCGCCAAGCACAGTGTCACTTAGTGTCACTCATTCACTGCGGTTAGTGCACCTTGCTCGCATCCACGCATGCCCCTCTGCTGTCTCACCTCATGCCCCTCTGCTATCCCACTCCTGCGACGTGCTATCCCGCTCCCGCCCCTCTCCATCTCACCTCAGATACATGCATGCTGTCCCATTCCTGACACATGCTATCCCACTCCTGCCCCTCTGGCGTCTCACCTCAGGTACATGGCGAGCCCCGCCAGCACGAACGCGGGCGCGAGCCCGTACCCGCACACGGCTGACAGCGTGCGCGCGGCTTTGACCGGGTCCGGACCATACGAGACCGTGAGCTCCAGTACGACTAATACGATCGAGGACCACGCGAGTATTCCGTATAAACCCGCCTTGAACACGTTGGTGGCCACATTCAGAAAGGGCGTGTGGCGGAGACTCGAGAAGAGAGAGAAGCACATGAGGGCGGCGAGGAGGACTGCCTGAGGGTGGAAAGGGGAGAGGGACAATGTTAGGGAGAAGCACAGAGTTAGATGTGACAGGGGCGTTGGCTGAGGTGGGATGGAAAGAAGCATGTTGGTAGATGACAGGAGCAATTGCTACGTGGAATAGGACAAAAGAAAAAGCAATCAGCGGCGTATCAGTCTCACCAGGGTGCTCCGGTGTGTCGTGCCCCCCATGAAGATGTCGAGGAAGTCGACGCACGTCTGGGCGATGAACAGTTGCACCTCGCACTGAGAGAAGGGCACTGCGGGGAGGGGAGAAAGACCTTGTTATTAATAATAATTGATCCCTCGTTACGTCCTACAGGGCACAAGATTGTTCGCATTCACTGTCGACCTACACCATGACTGCGATCACGACTGCTACTAGTATTGCAACTAGCTTTCCTTGTCCTAACAACTAGCTATCCTTCACCAACACTGACCTGCCATGATGTCTTTGGAGTAAGGGTCGAGCTCGGACTCCCCCACAGCGATGAAGTATCCGAAAGAGATGATGGCGAACGCCGCAGGAACCGCCACCACCACGGCCGCCAGGTGCGGCATGCGGTTGCACTTCCTGCACAACAGGCGGACGTGGCTTGCGGTGAATCAGGCAATGGCTGGTGACTGGGGCAAGCGGGCAGGCCGGCTGAGGGTGCTGGTGCTTGTGAGGTGCGGGGGGGGGTGCTGCGGTGCGTGTGATGTGCGGTGCTTGCTTGTGAGATGCAATGCGAGTGAAGCGTGGTGGTGCTTGTGAGGAGCGGTGCTTGCAGGGTGTGTGGCACACGTGTAGCATGCGACTCACTGGTCAGGGAAGAAGTACAGGGTGGACGACCCCGAGTCGCATCGGATGCTCATGAGGAACACGGCCGTGACGCTGATGTACAGCGCCTTGACGAAGATCGCAACTGCGGGGAGGAGGAGAGCGCGAATAGGTGCGTGTGAGCAGGGGAGGGTGGGTGTGAGCAGGAGAGGGTGGGTGTGAGCAGGAGAGGGTGGGTGTGACCAGGAAAGGGTGGGTGGAGTGGCGCGGGGTTGGCAACGATGCATGGGCATAGCTGTGCAGCTGCGCATCGTGGCACAACCCACCGCACACTCACCGAGGAAGCGTGCGACCTTGATGGGCCAGACGTATGGGAAGTTGTCAGTCTTGAAGTTATAAGCGACGAAGAGGCAGATGGCCACAGAGACCAAGACGAGGCACAGCTGGGCCCAGAAGAGACCCGCGAAGGCCTTGTAGCCGACTGCCTGGAGGAGGTTGGTGACATCTGGGGCGCACGGAGCATGCGTGGGTGGTGGGGCGCATGGCAGATGCGTGGGTGGTGACGTCTGGGGCGCACAGCAGACGCACGGTCGGCAAGCACGCGAAGACAGCCTATGGCGGGGCTGCAGCCGATGCGCCCGCGCTTGCAAGGCAATGAAACCGCCAGCACTCGCCTGTCGCTTGCACCGCCGTCGCCCACCAGGCGCCCTGGAAGTCCCAAGAGAAATGATTGGTGATGACTGTCACGATGAGCTGCAGGAAATGCACCAGGATGCTCAGGACGCCGGCCTTCCACGAAGCGCCGGCCTTCTCCTTGCTGCAGGGAGAGCACGTGAGCATTCGTCGCCATCTGAGCCGATACTGGCCCCTCTCGCGGTCGAGCAGTCGGCAAATATTGTATAGTTACCTCAGCGTATAGAGGACTCCGAAAATCGCATCGCGAAGGGAGCCTTTCTTCCGCAGTAGCCGCTGCGACTCTCCGAGGCTCGCATCCAGGGCGGCCGATGCGTCGCCTCCGCCACCTCCGCTGCATCAGATACGTGATCATATTTTGCACTTATGCAAGCTCCGGGAGACGCTGTTGTGCGCTGATCCGCAAGCGCCGACCCTGCGCCTGCGAACCTCCTCCGACCCACCTGGCCGCCATGTCGCGACACGATATCTGGTCGGGCCTCGTCAGCCAGGTGCTTGCTGACGTATCAACGCATAGGGCCGCGGTCCGGCCTTCTTAACCGGGTCAACAGCGCAGGCCAAGCAACAGGACGTCGCAGGCAAGTGGGTCCGCAGGAAGCTTGCTGGGCTCCAGAGTAACAAAAGACGACGCAAAGTGTACACAACCCGTCGCCGTTTGTGCGCTAGCAGAACTTGCAGGGCATAAGACGGCGTATGCGGAAAACTCTGACCATGTCAGACCCACATATGACCTGGCCTGATGCGAGGAAGTGAATACGAGGCCGCGGCGCACACCAGGTGCTAAAAACGTCATCTATCGTGTCATCGCGGCCATCAAATCCGCCGGGCCCGCATCGGCCGGGGCTCGCCGCTGGTTTCCCCTGTGGGCGCGCTACAACACTCGTCCGGCCTCTGCTGCAGCGCTCTCGCCGCCCGCATGACTGCTAAGCCTACGTAAGCGTCTGCAGTGTGCTGATGGGGGGCCATGGCGTCCGCGTCGCGGGACCTGGCCCTCGTGGGCTCGAGCATGTCTAGAGGAGGAGGGGACGGGGCGGCTTCAAGCGCCGGCGACTCGGACAGTAGAAATGGTGCGTCATGATTTGCATGCCGCGCGCCGCCGCGGCCGCGGCGAGTCGTTCAATGACTCACACGCGCCCTACTTCCTCCACTGTGCGTTCCTCCGCAGGTTCGAGGCAGGGCTCGCTCGAGGACGCGGACGGCTTTCGAGGATTCGCGAGGTGGGTGACATTACCTGGGTCGTGGCTCTGCGCGCTGCGCGTTGGTGCTTTTTGGTGCCATGAATGACGCCTATCCTTCGGCCCAACGTTGCGGCGCAGGGTCGCCGTCGCCGAGCTCGTGAACAAATGGATGCGAGCGGCCCCGAAGGTGCGTTTGGCTGTCACCAGAGCCTTCGCGGAATCTCGCCGGCCGGGCGGGTGGCTCGAGCATGCGAAGGGCCCGACCTTCCCCCCCTTTCGCCTCCCCGCAGCTGAAATTCCTCGCGACTTGGAAGCTGCAGTTCCTCTTTGCGTCCTACCAATGCCTCGTCATCATCATGTACGCGCTGCACCCGGTGCTGGGCTGGAATATCGACAACGGGAGCGGTGAGCAGCATCAGCGTAGCAACTGGGCGCCTTTATAATGCGGGCAGGTTTTTTGCAAAGCCCCGCCCGACGCTTTGTTCTCGCAGCGTGGATCCACGTGATGCGGGCGGTGACGCTCTTCGCCCTGCCTTCGACACAGACGGGGGCATCGGTGAGCCAGCACCTGCACCCGCTCGCAGCGACACGAAAGAAAGCCGTTGGTGTCAAAGCAGTAGAAGCAATATAATGTATGAAGAGCTGTCCGTATCACCCTCATCGCATGGCCTTGCCCGTCGCTCGCAGGCCAAGAGGGCCGCGCTCGTCATCCTCTACGTCTGCATGGTCATGGAGCTCTTCTACCTCATCATCATCTCCCACATCCTGGTGAGTCGACGTTGATTACCGCAACCACCGTCGCCGGCTGTAAACCCCGCGCCGAGCGTGTGAGCGGGTGTGCAAACACCCGATGCATCTATCTCACCCCGCAGTGGGTGCGGGGCTCTGCTCACCGTGGCCTGGCCTTCCTGCGCTTCGAGGCCAGATTCGCCAGGTTCCTGGAAGTCATGATGTTTAAGGTGAATGGGCACGGCCAGCAGCACCGGGACGCTCCATGCTTTTGTGCTGTATGTTCCGTGCAGCACCTATCACCTGCAGCACCCCTGTCATCACTCTTTCCATCCCCTCCTGTCAGCACCTATCATCCCCTCCTGCGTTGATACAACCACGCCCAGCGCCCCCGTGCTCACCCCCGCCCCTCCGCTGCCCCCTTGCAGACCGGGGCGTTTGCGATCCTGGGAGTCCTCCTGATCCCCGTGACTTGCAACACGTCCCGATTCTCGACCTTCCCCCCCAACGCCAACCTGTTGGTACCAGGGGCTACGTGCGCACCCCTGCCGGCCTACGCCACGCCCAGCGTCGTCGCTGCGGCGTTCCACGCAGCCATGGTCATCCTCTGCGCCATCAAAGACAGCGACCTGGACTTTTCAAACGGAGGGTCCCTCGCACCCGTCTCTGCGGGTGAGATGCTGACAGCTGCAACGCCCGCCACACATGAGTTTACCATGCATGTCGCACTGACAGTGTCTGCCATATCGATACCCCCCAGCCATCACGCGTGTCATACTGTCGTACTCTAAGCTTGGCACCACTGTTGTTGTCTGCAACCCCACGCCTCCTCTCGCCCTGCCCCGCAGTGCCGATGTCCCGCGTGACGGCTCTGCAGATGACCGCCCTCTTCATCTTCCACTTCCTCCTCAGGCGAGACGGATTGCATTAGACTGATTATTTGTAAGTATATCGCGTGCATGCATAGGGAGTAGATAGTGACCACGCGGATGCCTGCATGGGACCACATACACCGTTGATGCACCGGGAACGGAGCCTCAGCGCTTTCACGACGAACCTCCTTGCAGTAAACCCCCTTGCCACCCCCTCCTCGCCAACTGCAGGGACAACATGGTGGTGTTTGCGGTGCTGCTGTGCCTGCTGTGGCTCTGGGCCACCTACGTCCTGGTCGTGCGTGTGCCCTACCCGGGTTTCATGCACCCCATCCTGCGGGCGTCCGTGTGCGGGGGCCAGCTGGGGCTATTCATCGGCGTTGCCGCGCATTTGGGTGGCTGGCCGCACGCCCGCGCGCTGATGGGCGCCCTCGCGCCGCTTTTGGCCGTGGGGGCGGGCGCCGCCACGTGTTTGCGACAGCTGGCGGCGCGCAGGGTGGTGCTGATGTATGCGTCGCGGCCGGGAGCTGCCGAGGACGATTTGCGACTACACCGGTTTATGGATGAGGAAGCGGTGGAGGCGATGTTAAGGGTCCCAGCCGCTTTCTCTCCTGTTGGCAAACTGGATGAGACGCTGATTGATGGGGCGCTCGAGGCCATCAAGCACATGGCGCTGCTGGAGCAGGACAGGTGAGGGGGGGTATGGGGGTGGTGGTGGTGACCGGGGGTGACTGGGGGTAAGGTGGGTGGCAGCACAGGTGAGGGGGTGATGGGGGTGATGGGGGTGAGGTGGGTGGCAGCACAGGGTGGGGTGGAGTGGGGCAGGTGAAGGGGTGATGGGGGTGACTGGGGGTGAGATGGGAGGATGGGGGGGTTGGGATAGGAGGGAGAGGGTGACTGGGGTGTGATAAGAATGAGGGTGCCTAAGCCATGCGTTGGGGGTTCCCATCTCTACCAATGGGTGCCCAGGCCATGCTTCGCCCCCTCTCCCTACTCGCAGCACCAAGATCCTCAACTTCCTGGCTGCCGGCCAGGCGTTTCTGGCGCGGGACATCCCCGCCGCCCGCTCCACCACGGCAAAGATCGACACGACCAAGGGAGAAGGGTTCTTCACCAGATTATACACGCTGGTGAGGCAGCAACTAAGGGAGAGGGGTTCTTCACCAGACTGTACACACACCCCCGCAACCTACGAGCTCACCCACTCATCCACTCACACACGTCCGCCCACCCGCACACCCGCACCCACCCTCACCTACCCCACCCCCCATCTGCCCCCCCACAGCGCATCGAGGCTCATCTCTGGGACCTGGCGGGTGCCGAGGGCGAGGAGGTGGACGTGAGCAGTTTGGATGAACTGCAGGAGCAGCTGAGGCTGGCGATGAACCTGCACCGGAAGGCGGTCGAAGCTAAGAGAGACGTGTGGAGGGTCGCGTCGAGGCAGAAAGTGGGCGTAGGGCGCATCGGACGGGCGCTGTGGAGGGTGCACGCGAGAGAGAAAGCAGCACAGGTGAGGGTGGGGGGTTGATGCGTATGTATGTGGTGTGGGTGTGGTTGCGTGTGGGGGGGGGGTTGGGGGTGATGAAGGCGTGCGGTGTGGGTGTGGGGAGGGGTTGGTGCAGGTGGGGTGGCGTTGTTGATGTGCGTTGCAACTGTTTTGCAGTGGCATTCACAGCTTAGGGCAGCAGCGTTAGCCCACTCCTTCTCCACAGCTCAGTTACCGCATGCTGCACCACTAATCACCCCCATTACCCACCCCCCATCCGCAGCTCAGCTACCGCATCCTGCTGCAGCGTTACCCCGCCAACGCCCGCCTGCTCCGCACCAGCGGGGCCTTCCTGCATTTCGTGGCGGGTAACGCCAACGAGGGGAACATGTTCGTGCAGGTCAGTGCGTGAGAGTGGCTCTGCGATTTATGGAGTGTTGTATTGGTGCAGGTCAGTATGCGTGGCATGGTCAATCAATTGTGCACCAACAGCACTACTCGCCTTATCTCTGCAACGCTAGCTGCGGCTTTGCAGTGCTTACCACCCCGCACTCGATGATCTTATCTTATCTCATCTTATCTCATTTCGCATCCCATCGCAGGAGGCCGAACGCATCGAGACCAATGCGGAGTTTGCCGTCAAGCTCCCTGCCAAGAAACTCAAGGGTAGGGGGGGGATGCCGGAAGTCGCAGACGACCAGGCGAGTGGAATGATACGTGCGAGTCTATCTCTCCTATCTGATGTGTCTTGGTTCGCCACTGTGGCGGCATGCGTGGGGCAGGGTCTCGCACATGCTGGCATGAGGGCAGCCCCGCCGTCATTCAGTTTGGGGAGCAGAAAGTGCATCTCTGACACTTTTCTCTTCCCTTTCTGTAAAGACAAACACACCTCACTAAGTAACATCCCATGTATCGTAAATCACTCATCACTTGCTTTCCTCCCAGGACGCGACGGTGGTGGTGGACACCCAGGGCATCATGGAGCTCGTCAGCGCCCCTTTTGCCGAATTGCTGGGATACGCCACGCACGAGTTGCTGGGCCGGAACCTTGCCATGCTCATGCCCCCCTCTCTGGCCGCCATGCATGGGGGGTTCATAAGGGGAGCAACTGCCAATGGATCCACGGTGAAAGAGGTGAGGGATGCTGTTATGCAAAAAAGCAGTCACTATGAAGTCTATTCAGTTTCTATCATCAAGCGCGAGGGATGTGATGGGCTGACGAAAGATGTGGTGGAGCGGCATTACACGATCTGCAATGCGCTTGAGGGCAGCCGACGGCACCATTCCTTAGCTGTTATCATATCTCTCTGATTCTCTTATACGCTATCCACCCACATATGCCTGCAGAGGGTGATTGCGGGCGTGGTGGCGCTCAAGCGAGGCCGCATGGCGATCGGGGTGTCGGTCCACGTCTCCGCCGTGGTGCAGGTGAGCTAGCTTGGCGTGTGAGGTATTGAGACAGTCATTGACTCTGTTATTGGTAACACCAACGCGCATCGGAAGTCTTTTTCTGTATCCCTGCCAGTCTCTCAACCCCAATGCACCACCCCCCCCCCCTGCGATGCAATGCAGGGCGGCCGGGTGACGTTCGTGGGAGTGCTCAACCCCTCGCTCCCCGCCCGTGCCTGGGACCAGTCCATATTCCCAGGCACACTGGCGCGTGCCTGGCTGAGCCCCGAGGGTCACATGGTCGTGGCGGTGGATGCGCCACTAGCGTCGATGCTCGGCCGTTCACCGGGGTCTGTGATGGGAGCGCCCGTAGAGGCGGTGCTCCCCGGGGCGCACGAGTTGCTCCGGTCTCTGTCCGGCAGCGGCGCAGAGAGCGCAGAGGGGCTGCTGAGGGTCGGGACGGGGGTGGCGGTGGGCGGTGGGGTGCTGGCGCAAGCCCAGGCAGTCCCGGCGGGAACAGACCGAGCGCCTCTGGTGCTTTTGACTGTGATGGCTGTGCAGCACACGAAGGGGTCGGTGACGGTGGAGCGGGCGTCGGGCAGGGTGGTGTCTGCGGATGGGGGTGCGGAGGCGATGCTGCATGCCGGGCACGGGGGAATGGTGGGGCGGCAGCTGTGGGAGTGGATGCCCGGCGATGTGCAGGACTTGCACCGAGAGCTGGGGGAGGCGGGGGCGGGGCAGGGAGACCGGGTGAGGGCTTAGAGATGGGTCGCCGACTCTCATCGCCAACTCTGTTGCTGACTGTATTGCCTACTCTGTCATGAACTCCATTTGCTTACTGTATCGCTTACTCCATTGCACGATGGCTGATTGCTAACGACGATCGACGCCGCTCTCGTCGCTTTGTTCCCGCAGCCCCCCGCCCCTTGCATGCTGCTGTCGGGCCCCTTGCGCATGCGGACCCTGGGAGGGCGGCACGTCTATGTCAATGTGGAGATCGACAAGGGCGCTGCCATCACACACGGTGAGTGGTGGACTGGCTTGGACGATTGAGCTGATGTACGGGCACAGCCTTACTCTCACACCCACCCTCTCTGCCACCCCCACTGCCACCATAACCCCCACCCATACCACCCCCTCAGGTGCCAATGAGTTGGCGCTTACCCTTACCCTCTGCGCCCCCACGGACGCCTCGGGCCACGTAACCATCGACGTCGACTCTTCTGGACGCATCATACACGCGTCGGGCCTCCAAGCCGCTTTCTTCACCCACGCCCTCACCAAACGACCCTCACGCCTGCCCCCGCCCCACCCCACCACCTCCCGCGCCGCACTCATGGGCCCCTCGCAGCGAGAGCTCACGGCCATGCCCACTGCCGCGCACCAAGCGAGCTCCTCAGCTCTGCCGGCAGCGAATCCGATGCAGGGGTCGTTTGCTGAGGCATCACTCACCGGCCCCGGTGGGGGTGTAGGGGAGTCTAGTGTGGGTCGGCTGAAGCAGTTAGGGGAGCTGTTGGAGCTTGCGGGGACTGCCAAGGACATTATGGCGCGCTGGGAGGGGGAAGGGGACGATGTGGGGGCGTGGCATGCGCGTGCGATGGCGAGGATGGGAGACGCGAGGGTGCCTTGCACCATCACACCTGCGGGGAGGAACGGGGGGCTGTTGACGCTGCGCGTGGCGCCAATTACAAGGGCTTTCGCTGTCGTGCGGATGAGGCCCGATGGGATGGTCTCGGGTGCGTGGGGTGACGTGGAGGCGGTGCTGGGGGTGCCCGCGGCTACAGCGATTGGGCAGGAGCTGGGGTTGCAAGAGGTGTCGGGAGGGGGGGCGGGCGGCGAGACAGAGGCGGTGTTGGCGTGTCCTGATGGGGCGACGGTGACGGCACGCGTGCAAGTGATGGAGCGGGGCCAAGCGGGGATGATGACGGTGGCGATCCGGCCCACGGCGGGTGAGACAGGGTGGGGGTGGGGTTGGGTTAAGGTAGTTGCACATGGGTAGTGTTCATGTCACGTGTTGATGACAACATGTGTAGGTGACATGTGTTGATGGCACATATTACTAATAACACTTCCATGCCATTCCCTCCTCCGCTCGCAGCCACGGCCTTCCCTCCCCTGAGCCCCCTCCCTGCGGACTCTGAGGACGGCAGCGAACTGGACCGGGCCTTTGGTGGCAAGGCCGCAAGTCGCAACGACGCCCCCAACAAGCCCACGAGGCGATACGAGGATGCGGACGATGCTGAGGGCGAGATACAGGAAATACAGAGCCGAGTTGACCGAGTTGGGCAGGGAGCAACTGCAACGGCAGCAGGAGGCCCGGGAGGGTTGGGGCCAATCGATGTGTTTGGTGATGAGGGGGATGGCGAGCGGGTGCGTGGGGCGGAGTCGATCACGTCGAGGGACCCAGTGCGCAGCGATGACGGGGGTGGGAGTGCGGAGGAGGAGGAGAGTGGGAGGGAGGAGGGAGGGTCGAGGATGGGCGGGGAATCTGCTGGGCACGGGTGAGGATGGGGCGATGGGCACAAACAGCACAGCACAGCACTACACGATATAGGACGCGATGCCAATCCTGTTGCGACCCAGTGTTGCAGTGTTTGCGATCGCTTGCCCTGCCCCGCCCCTCCCTTCGCAGCTTCTCGTGGCTACGGATGGACGAGTGGGCGGACAAGGGCATCGCGCCGTCGGGGATGGCAGCGAGCGATTTCGGGCAAGAGATGGCTCTGAGCAAGGCGGCACTGATGCAGCTCGAGAGAGCGTGGATGCTGCGTGCGGGGCCAGTTGGGGACGACAACGGCGTTCCGCGCGCTGCCGACGGGGCGGGCGCAGCTGCGGAGGCGTCGCAGGGAGGGGCGGGCGCGCGGACTGGCCAGGAGCCCAGGCGAGGGGCGGGCGCGTGATGTGCAAAGTGTGGCTGGGTGCAGCAGCTTACGTCTTCGCGCAGATGTGAGCGAAGCGCTGGCCCTATCTGTTTGCGACGTGCGCAAAGAGCTCAGATAGAGAAATGCACAGCAATTTGGCGCAGTGGAAGCGTTGTGATGAGGTGCGGCTCCCCCTTCTTTGCACCTGCAGGACGGTCACAGCAGCAACGGCGCAGGACCAGGCGGCTGGCGGCAACCTCGGAGCGAGCTCGTCCAATCCGCAGACGTTGGGTCAGTCGGGTTCCAAAGCCGGGACTCCGCCGTGGGTGCCGGAGGGAGGCGTGAGGAGGCCCGGCTCTGTCAAGGCCGGGTCTGCCAAGGCGGCATCCGCGAAGGCCGCGTCTGAGAAAGGCGCATCGCCGAAAGACACGATTGGCAGGCAGACGTTGCCGGTCGAACAACAGGACGCGGAGGAGGTGGGCCCCATCGCTGCCAGGAACAGCGAGGGCTCCAGCCGAGGTGAGCGGGGCTTCGCTGCGCTTCTCCGGACACATACTGCGAATATTTGTTACATAAATATCATGCACACGTGCCCGATTGCGAATATTTGTTACTTAAATATCATGCACACGTGCCTAGACTGCGCACGGATCGCTGCGATGCGCCTTCGCAGGTCCGGACGGGCGGCGCGTGGGCCGGATGCACCAAATCCACGCGCTGCTCTCGACCAAGATGTTTCTGCAGCCCCTGACGCGTCTCCGCGCCATCTTCGTGGCCGTCGCGATGCCCCTGGCGGTCATCCACACGGCGGGGTTCGCGGCTTCGGTCGTTGCAGTCAAACAGCACCACCGCACCCTTACTTACCTCGAGAGTGCCGGCTCGCAGTCGCCACTCGCGCTGCGCGTGCTTCTCTACTCACGCATCGTCGTTTCGTCCGCGGCGGGATACCCGTGCCCGTGGGTGCCTGCGGACACGGCCACCTCCCGCATGCTCGACGCAGCGGCGCAGCTGTCCGCACGACACACGGCGCTCCAGCACGCGGGCGCGGACGCGAGCCTCGGGAAGTGGCGGGAGACGGTGGAGTCGCTGTGGCGCGACCCCGACCTCCCGATCCAGGTCGTGGGCACCCAGGGTGCCACCCAAGTGCGGATGATGAGCTACTACGACGCCGTCGCCAGCTTCACCGGAGCAGCACGTGAGTCAGTCAAAGGTGTTAGATCAATACGCCAGACATGTACTGTCAACACGCCTCGCCCATCGTTACGCTTGCACACTCCCCACTCCCTCAGCCCACCCCCCACCCCACCGTCCTCCCACCCCCCGCAGAGGCCCTCGCCGTCGCCAGCCCGCCCCCCGATGCCAGCAGCTACTCGTTCCACTTCATCGCCGACAATCTGGCGCCCGTCCTGCTGCCACGCATGCGCCAGATCGAGGACGCACTGGCGGCCGCCGCCAGAGACAGCGTTTCGCCCATTCGCTCCGTGGCGATTGGGTTCCTGGTGGCAGAGGTGGCGGTCGCAGCCCCAATGGCGGCACTAGCGCTGTGGCGGGGGCTGCGGGGCTTCAAGGAGCTACGCGTGACGCTGTTGTCGTTACTGGTGGCGGTGCCGCGGCCGCTCGCGGTGGATTTGGGGCAGCGGGAGGTGACGCTGGAGGGGGTGGCGGATGAGGATGACGAGGGTGGGCATGGGCGGGTGTCGGAAGAAGGCGGGAAAGGGGGCGAGGAGGATGGGGAGTGGGGGGGTGGCGAGGGCGGGTGGGAGAAAGGGAAGGGCGGGGCGGCGGCGGGGGAGCGGCAGAAGAGCAAGGGTCGGCAGGTGCAGCACTTGATGGGGGTGCGCATTCCGGCCGCAAGCGCGACGCGGGCGCGGGCGCTGGTGGCATCGGGATCCGCCAAAGAGCGACGTGGGTTCGCGCGCAACGCGATGGAGTTCGCTGCGCTGGGGGCCGTGGTGGCGTGGGCGGGGGCGGTGATCGCGGTGTACGCGCGCACGCTGTCGCTCGCATCGGAGGAGTTGCTGCAGCTCGACCCACAGCACGCGTTCACGGTGTACACGAGCCAAGTGACGCAGATGCTGGTGTGGGCGAACGAGATGGTGGCTCAGCAGATGGAGGGGGCGGGGGCGGCCGCGGTGGCACAACAACGTGCTTTGCTGCAGCAGGCGACAGGGCTGACTCAGGAAGCGGTGTCAGCGGTGATATTCGGCGCGAGTGATCTCGAGGGGTCGGCGGTGCAGGGCGGGACAGTGTGGAGTGCCCCCGAGCTTAAGTCGCTGTGGTTCGGCGACGTTTGCCTGGACCCTGCGGGGTGCGTGAGCATGTACTCGGATCCGCTATCGGCCACGACCCGGCGCGGCATGTACATCCTGACAACTCAGTTAATCGAGCAGGCCAAGCGACTGGTGACGGACCCGGATCAGGGCCTGACGTACCGCAACGCGCGGGCCAAGCTAATCGGGACCGTCGGCACCAAGCACCTGCAGACGGGGCTGCAGCTCACGTGAGCGACGGCGGGTGGTTGATTTGGGGGGGTCGTCTCATGTCATGGCCTTGTCTTGGCAGCACAGTCGCACCTGCCCTGTGCTTTCCGTATCGTGCTGTGCCTTGACCGATCGTGCTGTGTGATGCCCAAACGTGCCACGTCCCACACCTCACCCGCAGGGACGCCTACGCCAACACCGATGCTGATCAGCTGGGCAACATCACTGCGATCCAGGCATCGATGACGGCGGTCACCTGGGCCTTTTTCGGGGTCATGGCGGCCGTGCTATTGCGCCCGCTCTTCAACGCCCACCGAACCGAGATCTGGCGCCTGTGTCAGGTTCTGGCGGACTTACCAGAGGTGAGGGGATGGGTGGTTTGCGAGAGCGGTGCGGTGGTAGTCGATGTGGCGGGTGCTGTGGTGGTCGATGTGGCGGGAGCGATGTTGTGTGGGAGGGTGCATTGATGTCACGGTGTGCCGCGATTAGCAGCGTGGTAGGGACAGCAGTTTCGCAGCAATCCGAGCTGACTCAATAACTGTGCGATTAGCGGTGCTGTGGGCATGGATGGTCTTACCATGAGTGTGATAGCTCAATTACACATCAATCACTCGTTTCTCTTTCTCTTTTTGACTCCCCAGGACGTGGGCATGGACGCGCTGATCGTGGACGTAGCCCGTCACATGCACGGCCGCAGCACGTCTCAGGAGGAGGGGCTGTACCTGCGGGACCTGGTGAGGGACCGCGTGGGGGAGAAGAGGGAAAAGGAGACGAGCGATTGGTAGTAACAGTACCAGCGTCAATACCAACACCAGTAGCAATCTGCCTTGTCGCTGATGGCGATGGGTGACGGTGGCTGCGAATCGGCGATCGCTGCAGCTTGGTGATGGTGATGGTTTTCGCGAATAGGTGTGACTGATGTATTCGTAACAAGCAAACTCCTACAGCACAGTGCTTACCCCAGTGCATAGCACAGCACGTTCCCACCATGCATGCACTCCTGTGCTGTTGCGCCTTTTCCTCTCGTGACACGCAACAGCACGTTCACGACAACTCCACCGAACGCACGGCCTCTGTTTCCCAATCAGCGCTCTCGCTCTAGCGCCGCCATGAAGGAGCTCTTACGAACACCAATCAATCGATTGCTGGGCCAAGCGAAGTCTAGCATGCTGCTAGCAAGGGTGCAGCTGCTAGCAACACCCCACATGCCAGTAAAAAGGAAGCTGCTAGCACGATGACCCCACTGCCCCCGCCACCGCCGCAAACTCCGACTGAGTGGGCGCGATTACCGATTCATAGAGGAACCCAGGGCCCGCCATCTGCGAAAATGGGTAATAAAAACGATAACAACAATGCAACCACTCACACAACATTGCCCAAACACCCCTCTCCTGCTCCCTCACCCCCTCCCGACCACACCCCACCCCCCACCCCTCACCGCATTGCCCCTCGCCCCCGCCGCCGCCGCCGCCGCCGCCCTCGCTTGCTCCACGACCCCCCCCAGCCCCGCAGCCACCAGCGCCGCACTGTTGGCCTCCGCCGCTCGCAACACCGAATCTGACAGGCCATCGATCGCAGCACGATATGCGGCCACGTCCCTCACGCCGTACACAGAAGGCGCGTACACTCCCTGTGCATAGAGCGCCGCCACTGAAAGCGCCACGACGGGAAGGGTGACGAGCCAACCCAGGAAGATGCGGGGGAGCATGCGCCAGTTGACGCCGGCTGTTGGTGATGAGAGGGGGGAGTGGGTGTGGGGTGGGTGGGGGTAGCAGTGTGGGTGGGGGTGTGGGTGTGGGCAGCAGTGTGGGAGTGGCGAGCGTTAAGTGGTAAGCAAACAAAGGCATTCAGCGTTGTTAGCACAAAGCATGATCGCAAAGCATAGCCGCAAACAAATCATAGATTAGTAACTCACTCTTCACGTTGTCGACCATTCCGATGCCGACCGTCGACCCCACTTGGCAGTGCGTGGACGACAGGGGGAGGCTGCGGGGGGTGGAGGGAGGTAAAGGGAGGTAAAGGGGATAGAGGGAGTAAGTGTATGTTGGGGGGAGAGGGGCAGTGTGGGTGTATGCTATTTACTTCGCAATGCTCACCCACCCCCACACAGTCATGCCTCAACCCATGACACTCACCCACCCCACCATCCCCATGCTTCACCCCATGACAGTAATAGATGATAGTGATAGTTCCACTCACTCACCCCGCGTGTGACCCGAATGCCACGACCATGGCCGACCCCAGTTCGATGGCAAAGCCACGCGAGGGAGTGATCTTGACCATCTTGGTGCCTGGGGAGGCAAAGCGAACAAGTATAGATTGACGCAACATGATATGAACCAACATTGACATATTCAAAATTCCTCTCATAACCCCTTCATAATTCCCACTTCCTCACTCACCCAGCACCCTCATGATCTTGTACCCGTACGTCGACAACCCCAGCACGATCCCCACGCCCCCGAGCGCCAGAATCCAACGCATGTCGTACTGTATGCCCTGCGGGAGACACAAAAGCACGGTGAATGTTTTAAAATTCCAGGATCACTTACACGTCTGGACATTCATGGCTGGCAAGTAAAGTAGCGCCAACCCCACAACCGCATCCCCGCTCATCCCATTGTGTAATTTGTAATCGAAGCCCCCATCGTCACCTCTGTCTTTTTCTCCAATCTCCCCGTCTTGTAGATGAACCAAATGGAGGCGAAGGGAGCCACGGCGTTGGCCACGTCATTGGCACCGTGGGCGAAACTGGCGCACGTGGCCGTCAGAACCTGGGAATGGTGGGGTAATGATTACTTAATTGTAACTTGATTGTAAACAACCTCATAATGGTGGAGGCAAAGTTAACCACAATGTCGCTGCCATGCATCGCATGCCGAAAATCATAATGATATCATGATGATATGTTGCTTGTCAATGTTAACAAGACTCACTTGGATGTATCCGAAGCTCATTTCCGTCTTTTCGTCGAACTGCTCCGCCGCCCCGTGCATCTCGTGGATTCTGCAGAAAGGGGACAGATGCGATGATCGTGATGGGATGCGATAACTAGCACTACGACAGCTTTCAAGCAAAAGCCAGGATTGCATGAGATCAGCAATGTTACAAAAAATCCCATTTAACAAGCTGTGCTTACAAGTGCATGTAACCAAACCCCTTACGCCCCCGTCCCATACACCCCCACATTCAATAACCCCTCACCTGATATCCTCATCCACCACATCGTGAATGTCCTGCCCCATTCCCCGCCTGAACGGCTCCCACATCGCTCTCAGCACCCGCCCACCCACCCCACGCCACCCTTGCACCGCCACCCCCCGCACACCCACACCCGCCCCGCCAACCCCCCTCTCCGCCGCCCCATTCGCCCTCGCCCCTCCCGCACCGTCGCTCCCCAGCCTCGTCAGCTCCACATCCGAAAAGCCATCGTTCGCCCCAGCTGCGCCCGCAGGGTCATGCAGGGATCGAGTGCCAGAGTGGGCGGTGTAGGTGGTGTGGGCGGGGTGCGGGGCGTGGGGGAGGAAGGGGCGGGTGTCCTGTGATGAGAGATGCGGGGGGTGTAAGTGGGGATAATAATGTCATGGTCATGGTCGTGTCATGTAATATGCACTCTATTCAACAGTTTATGGATCCACCCGCTCGCACCCTCGCCTGTTACCCCCTCCCACAAGGGCCCTCCCTTATCCACCCCTCCTCACCTCAGCCCCCAAATCCTCCAGCGGGTCACTCGCCCCACCCCTCTCCCTCTCCCCTCTTCTCTCCCCAGCAGCAGCCTGACTCAGCCCCGCGCCAGTGCCAGGGACGGGCGTGTCAGCACTGCGAGGGGCACGGTCAGCGTTGCGATTGTTACCGACAATATGATTGCATAGCATGGCACCTGTCATCACAACTGTGTTTGAACATCCATCCCCACACTCACACCCACCACCATCACCCACCACCCCCACACCATCTTACCTGTCGCGTGCACCATAGTAACCCCGCCCCGCATCATAGGCCTTCTCCCCACGCCCCTCTGTCCCCAGCATGACTCTCTTTGCCAATCTCTTATGCAGCCCATCGGTCAGAGCACGATCGAGGTGGCAGTAACCCAGCAAAGCTGCCGCACCCGCACAGACGGCGGCAGTGGCGGCGGAGACGCCCACGGCTGCCCCGGCTGTGGGGGGGATGGGAGGGAGGGAAAGTATGTGAGTGTGGGGTTGGGGGCGGGGTGAGTGGGTTGGGGTGGGTGAGTGGCGGGGGCAAGAAAGACCCATGATCATCGCATTTCATAGATTGAAATCGAACCCCGCAACGTGATTGTCTGCATCCCAACACGACTGCCTCTATTCAAACACTCACGGCTGAGCGTGTCGATGGCGTGGATGCTGGTGGCTCCCTTCCACAGTATGAGCAGGGTGTTGGTGAACACAGTGATGAATACCAGGATGGGGAAGGCGTGCAGGGACCGGCGGTACGAGTAGGGGGACCTGAAGGGGGGAAGAGACGGGGTGAGGCGATGTGAGGTGGAGGTGAGGTGAGGTGGGTGGTGGTGGCCATGTGTGGTGCGTTGACATGCGGTAGGAGGAGGGGGACCTGAAGGGGGGGTGACGAGGCGATGTGAGGCGACGTGAGGGGGTAGTGGTGGTAGTGGTATTGCGCAGTAGGGGATGGAGCGCGAGGTGTGGCAACAGTCATTGACCTGTGAATCACCTGCATTACGCCTGCCTGGCAAATGTCTCACCCCACATCTCATCCACCATCATGGCATGCCCTTACCTCACCCCCCATCTCATCCTCATCACGCCACTCCATCACGCCAGTCCCTCACCTGAGCACGAAGGTCCTCGCGAGCCAGAACACGGCCGCCCCGACCGCCCCGGCCAGGATGGGCGAGATGACCCACCAGGCGACGATATTGGTCACGCCCTTGAAGTAGGGGAAGGTGGAAGTGGACTGGTGCCAGACCTGCGATGGTAGTTTGGGCACCTCTTTGGGCATGTGGGCCAACATATGACACATCGCGTCAAACGCATCAGGTGACCATTGCAGAAGTCAGGGTGCAAAGATGATGACTCGCACTGCTCTCTCACCACTGCGCCGGGCCCCTCTGCGACGATGGCGAATCCGATGACGCCGCCCACGGCAGAGTGCGTGGTGGAGACGGGGATCTCGAAAAACGTCGCAGCGATCAGCCACGCGCCTGGGGGCGAAGACACAAGCGATGAAATGAGCCATTCATTACAAGATGTGTTGATATTTATTGTGATACATGAGCTCAGTGGGAATTGGGTGTTGCAGAGAGACCGCTGCGAAGAGAAAAGGCACCGCAGCTCACCCGTCGCCACGACGACGCAAAGCATCCCGTACATGAAGAGCTCCGGTTCGTGACGGAAGCGATCGACGCGCGCGATATTGGAGCGCACCGTGTCCACCACGCTGGCGCCGAGGAGCGTGGCGCCGGCAAACTCGAAGATGGCTGCGGGCAAGGGTGCAGGTGGGTGCTGCGTGTCGCGGGCGGGGCCGGTAGAGGCGCGGCAGCGCCGGCAAGCTGTACACAAAGCGTCAATAGAGCAGCGGGGCAAGCGAGGGGCGCCGCACCGGCGATGACGACCGCTTGCCAAGTCTTGAGAGACCGCGAGCCGACCGAGGAGGCGAACGAGTTGGCCTGGGGGAGCGCAGGATTCGATGGAGTAAAGGCACGTTCTTGCTGATCAGTTCCGCAGTTAACTCGTGTCGAAAAGCGCGCGGGACGCGGGAGATGCTTTCTTGTTCTCTCGGGCGCCTCCGGTGCTCAAGACTCCGCATCCCGCGCAGCACCGTCGCGCCTCACAGCACCGCGCTCACCAGGTCATTCGCACCGATGCCATAGGCGGTGACCAGCGCAGCGATGGCGCCCGCGGACACGATCCACGTGTACCGGTCCCACATTATGGCTGCAGAACGCTCCGCTTCCCTAAATAAGGGTCCGGCCTTGCTCGTGTGTCGCGTTCAACGATGCCAGGGGACCCGGGGCGAGCGAGGCCGGGCAGTCTACGTCACATCGCCCACGGAACCCTTCCACGCACAGCGCCAGCAGCCTTCGCGCGAGGCAAGCAGGCAGCGAGTGGCACGAGATTACGACGACCGAGCAGCACGCAAAAGGCCGCCCGTCCGTCAGGCGACACTCCGGCACCACATCCCAACGGGTAAGACCCGTCCGGGCGGCGTGCGTCGCACGGAGCTCATGGGGCGCCGCCTGGACGAGTTGGGACGCGAGGCTTTCCTTCGCGCGAGGTTGTTGACGCGGTGCGACTCCTCGTCGTCGTCGGAATCGGACACCACGTCCACGTCCTCGATGTACCCCACCAGCCGCGACAGCCGCGGGTCCTTCTGCGGAAAGCGACATCACGACATGTGGGTCACATGACAATGACTGTCTCCGCGCAAGCGCCGTGGCTTGCCGGTCCAAAGCGGGCGGGAGCGGGCGCGATTGCTCGACTCGCCTCGGCGGCGCTCTTGCGGGGCCTCCGCGCGAAGCCCACGAGCTCGCCCGCGTCCTCCGGCGTCGGCGGAGCCGGCAGCTGCGCCGTGTCGACGAGGCTGCCGGCCCGGGCGCGGAGCATCCCGATGAGCTCCATCAGCGCCAGCATCGACAGCCGCGTGTCGTACAGCAGGGCCGCCTCCGCGTCGCTCCTGGGCAGAGAAGTGGCAATTTGAATATCAAGCAAAGGTGTCATACGACGGGACTGCGCTGCAGCGGTATCGCTGTCCCTCGGCACGCTTGGGGAGGACACGCCGATCGGCACACATGTTGGCGATATCCAAGCCTCCCATCGCTTCGTCCGACAACGCATTGTCTCACCTGTCCACTTCGTCGGGCGACACGTCCATCATCGACTCCGCTTGGCGCATGGCCACCGCCAGGGACCCCTCCTCCACCGAACCACGGCTGCAAGCAAGGCAAGGCGCTAGTTGGTTTGATGAGGAACATTACAGTCGCAGTTGCGGTGGCAGGTGTATTGCGGTCAGGAGAACCGATATAAGAAACGAAACCGTGTGCGTGAACACTCATGTGTCAATTTCGCATGTCAGGGCGGGACCCATGTGCCACCAGCAACTGACCTGGCTGCCACCCCCATCTGCGCGCCCCTGCGCGACGACGCCGCGCTGAGCAGGTTGCGCCGGGAGGCCGGCCGGCTGGGGCTGCGGGAGAGGCCGGGGCCATCGGCGCCGGGCGGCAGCGGCGGTGCGCCATCCACCCCACCGTCGCCCGTCGCGCCGGGTCTCGTCGAGGCCCCGCGCATCGACGCCATGCGCGACGGCAGGCGCGCGGGCGCGGGGCGGTCCGCGAACGACGACATAGACCGCAGGGCTTTGGTGGACGGGGTGGCTTGGAGGGCCGGGGTGGGCGGGGGCCGCGCGGTGTCGAGGAATCGAGACAGGGACCTCAGGATGTCGCGCGTGAACTGCCCGATGGCCGCCACGCGCGCCAGTCGCTCCTGCAGCGCCCGGTTGTGCCTCTCGGCGGTTTTCTCTACCTCGGCTGTCATGGCGCGTACCTCGGTTGCCCTCGCGTCCATGTCTCTCACTGCCTCGGTCATCCGAGACGCCTCCTCGGCCGTCTGATAGATGGGGGAAAGAGAAGGAGATGATGAGGGCGTGGTGGGTGAGGGCTGTTGTGGTGGGAGTGTGTGTGGTGGGAGGGGTGCAAAGTGGGAACAGCGAATTTTGGTTGGGGTGTTTGGCTCAGCACCATTCTTTATTGTAGGCGGCCCAACTGTCCCCACCCCCATCTAACCAACCACCCACCCCCCACCCCTCACCGCATCCAGCTCGCGCCTCCCCTCCACGATCTCGTGCTGCAGGTGGTCCCTTCGCTGCTCCTGCTTGGCCACGTCCTCCATCGCAGCGCGGTTCTTGCCGTGCACCTCCTCCCACATCGCAAGCACCTCCTGAGAGATGGCAAGGGCATTGTTATGTTCATGCGTTGTTGCAGGTAACGTTTGTGCAACAGCGCAAGGTGCCATGTGGCCATTGTGGGGTCGTCTTATTCGCTGTTATACTAAAACCGACTCACCATCACCCTCCCAAATGTTAACACAACCCCCCACACGACACTCGCCCCCCTACGCCCCCCTCACCTCGTAGCTCGTCGCCCCCACGCCCTTGAGCAGCTGCGCCATGGCCTCCTCCGCCGCATCCTCCGCCGTCGTCAACTCCGTCCCCGCCGCACCCCCCGCCCCCCACCCGCTCGCCGCCCCCGCCCCGCCAGACGTCGGTGTCGCGTCCACTTTGGCTTTCCTCCTCTGGTCCCTCATCTTCTGCGTCTCCATCTCCCGGAAACTGTTGATGTCCTCGCGGATGCTGAAGAGCTCCTCCTGGGGATCGAACGGGGGACCTCGCGGTGTGCAATGAGCGGCAGAGGGCGTTTGTGCTATGGCGCCGCATGCCACCGCAAGCACGCATGTCAATGACAGGGCATGCCAGGAGAGCCTGCTGGGAATGGCTGTCGACGGCTGACCATCACATCTCTGGCCAACACATCCCGCCTCTCCTTCACCCACAACCCACCCAACCATCAGCACCCCCCTCATGATAGGGAAAGCCTCTCCAGGCCGTTTGTGGCTGGTCCTCAGCTCCACCCCCTCACCTCCCGCTGCCCCATGACTCCCTGCGACGACTCGGCCACCCTCGTCGCCTCATCCACGCTGAACTTTGCCATCGCCTGCGCCTCCCGCGCCGTCCGCACCGCGTGGTTGTGCACCAGTGCCGCTCCCTCCAGGTGCTTGTCCACCGCGCGCAGCTCCTCGCGCGCTTGCGACAGGGCCGACTTCATCGTCGTCAAGTTGCCGGACGTGCGGTCCTGGGAGAGGAGGAGGGGGGGGGGGGGGGGGGGGAGCGAGGTGAAAACACATGGAATGATTTTTTCGCCATACTTGCGCATCCCTTCCCCCACCTTCGCGTCAAAAATGCTGCAGCTGAGTTACCCCCATCTTCCCACCCCACTGTCCCTCACCTTGATGTGCTGCAGGATCTTGCGCTGCAGCTCCGCCTTCTTCTCCCTCCTGTCCAGCGCCTCCATCTCCTCCTCCAACTCCAGATACCGATTCCGCACCGCACTGCCGTCCTCCAGTTTCAAATCCATGGCCTCCACCTCCTGACGCATGTGCGCCAGGCGGTCCTGGCGGCTCTGCACCTGGTACCCCACGCGGGAGAGCTCCTCTTTTAACTCGACTGCGGGGGGCGAAGAGGAATGCTGAAAGGGATTGTAAATGGGATAGTGACCAGGTGAGGGTGTGACGGGGCATGAAGAAGCAGTGCTGTGCGAAGCGGTGGGGTGGAGACGGCATGGAGGGTAGCTGCGAACCCTTTGTCCTCTTGCTCAATGCGAAGAACTCTGCACAAGGAAGTGTCCCTTCTGCATGCCCGTGCCCGCACACGCGCCTCGCCCCACCGCCCCGGCCACCTCTCACCGATGCGCATCTGCAGCTGCCACGGCTGCGACAGATCGGACTGCCTGGATGCGCCGCCTCGGACCAGTGGCTTTGCCCCCAATCCATGATCATCGTCGCTGAACAGGTCATCGTCCTTAATGCGACCCGCACGGCCACCCTTGCCGCCCTTAGCCCCGCCCCGGCCCTGCCAGAGGCCCGGCGCCGTCGAGGATAGGGGCCGCTTGGCTGCGAGGACAGCACGGGACGATGCTTTCAGTGCGGGCGTGACGGGTGAGGGGCGTGAGGGGCGAGATGGCGCCGAAAGACTCACCCAGCTGCGGCGCCAGGGACCGCGCGACGTCCACGGTGGTCGACGGACGCGAATTAGGAGCCATTGTAGTGCCCTGTGAGCGCGCGGGAGCAGGGGAGGGCTTGATGTTGTCGCGGCAACGCGGCGAGCGGGGCGCAGCCGAGTGCGAGCGCTCACCCAGGCCTGCCGCGGCGTGCCGCTTGCGCTCGCTGGCAAAAGCGGCTGAAACGATGCATCCGCAAGGTCCCGGGCGCGTCGAGGGCCCGCGGAGGCCACGGTCTTGCGGCTGGGGCGGACCGCGCTGTTCGGGACGGTCGTCGGCCGCGAGGTGCTCGGCGCGGTGGTGTTTGTCGACACAGGCCTGCAATCCGACGAAAGAGACGCGTGCGGCGACGCTGGCCCGGCGGACGCGCGCGCGCCGGCGCGTGCAGCAGCCGCGGCATGCCAACACAAATGCGGCACGGCGCGGCCCGCGCAGGACGCGCTCAGCCGTGCGCCGGCACCTGTTGGGGTCCAGCTTGTAAAGCGGGAGCTTGGGCGCCCCGCCGGACCCCCCCATGTCGTTCAGCTTGAAATGCACATTGTCACCCCCGAGCGTGGCCAGGGCCCCGCTGGAGTCCTTGGACATGGAGGGCTCCTTTGGCCCCCCAAAGGGACCGTGACACGATACACCTGCTTCTGGCCAGTCTGTGGCTGCAAACGACGCGCTCGCGGGGCACAAGCGGGGAAAATCAGGAGCAAAACGCTCGTCAGCCACGCGGCCCAGTCAATCCATCAATGCAGTCGGCGTGAGCAGAATATCTCGATCGACGTGCACTGTCGCCTCGGCCTTGAGCGCGAAGGTCGCCGCGCTCAGCCCGCTGGCAGCCCAGGGTATCTTACCCGAGCCGTTCCAGGCCTCCATTCGAAATCCAGGCAGCCCGTGCTGCTTTTGTAGCTGCCATAGATGTGCGGGCTATGACTGTCGCATCCGCAGCCTTTGTGAAAAACGAGTTCAGCCCCGCACAGGCAACACGCACCGCTCGGTCCATCCGGGGCTCGCGGTCGCTGTCTGGGGGCAGTCCTCGACGCTTTGAGCAACGGCAAACAGCTGGGGGATGAGTAGTCGGCCAGAGTCGATCGCGTAGGTGCGCCGGGGCTGTCGTGCGACCGGGAAGCCCTCCCGTTCCCCTCCGCGGCGCCTGCCAGCCGCGATTCCTCGTCTGCGGTTCGCTATCGAGTACATCAGAGGTTGAGATTATGGCAGCGTCCGCGAACGACCTCTGGAGGGCGCGGGGCGCTTCGCTCGCTCCTCGCTTGCACTGGCATCACAAGCAAACTGCCCGTTCCGGCCCCAGGCAGAGCCATGTCGACGAAAGGAGCGGCGCTCGAGGCCGAGCGGAGCTCCGCAATCTCCGTGGCGTCGTCCAAATCCTCGAAGCCACGCGCGCTGCCCCTTCCCACCAAGCGAGGTCAGCCCACAGGCCCGGCACTGCTGGTTCTCTCGTAGCTCCCACCATTCCGAAACACCGCTCGCAAACAAGTCTCATCCACATTACATCCCTTCACCTCATCGCTTAAATTATCCCACCCACTCCCCCCCCGCAGCATCGGAGCGTAGTGTCGAGATTTCCGCCCCCGTCGCCTCCGCCCTGCAAGGCCAGGACCTGAGCCGCGCCCCTTCCCTGGCACTGCGCGACTGCGGGCTGTCGGCCGTGCCTCCCGAGCTCGCCGGAGCAGCTAACCTTCGCACGCTGGATCTCAGCACGAACGCGATTGCCAGCTTCCAGTCGCTGTCTTCCGCCACACAGCTGAGGGAGCTGGTGCTGTACTCCAATCATCTCGCCAGCCTCGCGGAACTGCCCAAGGCGAGTGGATATGCGGGTGGATAGGTGCAGCACAAAGCAAAGGCTGGCCGCGCCTGCCGGGCTGTACCATACCATACGTTGCTGGCTGTACCATCCTCAGAGTTAGTTTTAGCATGCCTCTCACCTCTCCCACCTCCCCCCTCCGGTCGCAGCTTCCCATGCTGCAGAACCTCTTTCTGGCGTCCAACCGCCTAACGTCGATGAAGGGCCTCCCCCAGATCCGATCCCTGCGCACCCTGGACCTCTCTGGCAACACGATACCTTCATTGGACGGCATCCCAGAGCTGCCACAGGTGCGGTGCTTGTGGGTGGGGTGGTGGCGGGGTCGTGCTGTGGTGGTAACCTGAGCAAAGGCTGTGGGACTGATGATATCGTGCTATGCTGTTGTTCTAGGTTCTAACGCCATCTGCCAGTCACCTTCCAGTCGTTTCGTATCCCCCCGCAGCTGAGTCAGTTGGCGATGGACGGGTGCGGCCTCACGTCCCTGCGTGGCCTGCGTCTGCTGCCGGGAATCGAGGACCTGTCGCTCAGGGACAACGCGATTGCCAGTTTGAGTGACGTGTCGCACCTCAACAAGCTCAGGTGGGGGGGATGGGTGGGGGTGTGCAGTTGGGACTGCTTGAGATGGGAATGTGCAGCTGCTCAATCCGTATCATAGTTACTCATACTTACTGTGCAAATTCATAGCATACTACCGTCACCACTCTCCCCATCCCAGGGAGCTCTCGGTGCATGGCAACCGCGTCCCCACCCTCCGCCCCCTGCTGTCCTGCGCTGCGACTTTGGAAGTCCTCCGCGCCCCCCGGAACGACCTTTCGGAGATCGAGTGCCTGTCGGGAACGTGCTTTCCCCAACTGGTGGAGATCGACGTGTCAGAGAACCACGTCACAAAACTGCCCAGGCTTGCGGGTGAGGGTGAAGGGATGGTGTTGGGCGCATGACGGACGGGTTGGGCGTATATGTTTGCTAAAGATAGCAGATGAGATGCAAACCCATTCATTCCGTGCTTTTTCGTCTGCTCACCCAACGTCGCTTTGCTTACTAGAAAGCTTTGAGCTATATATATCAACTAATCGCTTGACCCCATCCCCCACCCCCCCTCCCCCCAGACGTCGCCCCATCTCTCGACACTCTAGACATGGCCAGCAACATGGTCCGTGATCTGAGTCACTTTCTGTGGGCCATCGAGGGGTGCACGGAGCTGGCCGAAGTGACGGGGGCGGGGAACCCCATGGAGCAGGTGAGAGGGTGATGGTTATCACATGATGTATGTTTGATTATATAATATATAAATTAGTTATTTTAGTACCTAACGGTTGTGCCTCCTCACTCACGCCATGGACCGCTGTTCCATCACTCGGCACCCATATCACCACCATCATTACTCAAATATTATTTAAATATAAAATCCCATATCAAACCCCACCCTTCTTATCCTCCCCCACCCGCAGTCCGACCCAGCCGCTTACGCCGCAGCCATCGCACGCGCACTGCCCGCCCTATCGCTGTTGGACGGTCGCGCCATCCACGCCCCGCCCCCGCTGCCGCCCTCGGTCGCCAACACTGGCACAACACTGGCAGTGGAGCGGGTGGCAGTAAACAGGGGGGACCGAGGGGGGGGGCGGACGGCGGTGGTGAATGGGGAGGTGGTGGAGGAGCCGTGGGAGGGGGCGTACGACGAGCAAGGCGAGCGATTGCTGTTTTATTGATATTGTGATAAATAAATAGTTGGTGAGTAATTATAGTCAA
>OY253668.1:1772311-1796083 GCA_958009085.1 Protoeuglena noctilucae | reverse complement strand
TGGGTGTGGGGGCAAAGCGCGGTGCTCCCAAGCGGCACGGGGGGTTGCTGGGAAGGCAGAAAGAGGGAACGTGATGTGATGTGATGTGGAAACGTGATGTGTGTGTGTTTGTGGGGGGCACTGCTGGTGTACCTAGAATAGCGGTTCTGTGGTGCTGTGGGTAGTAGTGTGTGCGACTGACGGCGCTGTTCGTGATTTGAATCGCACTTCTGCCACTATTTGCACATAAATTGCTTTTCAATAACAGAAGCCCAAGGCCAGAGACGATGCAACCAATCGATCCATCAATCAATCAAAACGCATTCACTTACATCAACCCCACCCCACCCCTCCCACACCCTCCTCCTCTCCCCCCACCCCCAACAACAGCCCCTCCCCTCTAATTCAAATCCTCTCCCCCCACCCCCAACAGCAACCCCTCCCCCCCCTTCATCGGGCCCCCCACCACGCACCCCTCCGGCAGCCTCTTCACCAGGTCCCTTACCGCGTCCCTCACCAGCCCCGCGTTCTTGCCCTCCAATGAAACCACCAACTGACACCCGTCAGACTGGCGATCGACCGGGTATGACCCCACCCGCACCTCGCAGCCTGGGGGTGGGGGAGAGGGATCGGGAGAGGTGTGGTGGTGGTGTCTGGCATTGCATACAAAACTATCTTCCTTTATCATAAATCATCTTTACTCATCTTATATATCAATTCCAGACATGTGTGCTTTGAAATCCCCGCAAATCGCAGACCATCACGCCCTCACCCCTATCCCCCCCCCCCCCCCCACCCGCCGCTTCCTGCGCCTCCCTCAGTGCAAATGCCACCCTCACAGACCCACCGCAGACACCAAACATAGCATGCATATAAATTATAGTATACATATACAAATGCATCATCAACCACCACCCCTCCACCACCACCCATACTCACCCGCCGCTTCCTGCGCCTCCCTCAGTGCGGGCGCCACCCTCGTCTCGTCCCCCTCCCTCAGCCGCAGCAACGTGCTCTGGAAAGGCTGCAGCGGCGCATGGGCGTCCATGGCTAGCAATGCCGACTTTACAACAGGCAGCTTGCGCGACAGCAGGTGGGGGACGCCGGGGAGGAGGAACACGTTGCGGACCTGGGGGGTGTAAAGAAGTACTAGCATTTATATTGATGATTATACAATAAAATGTTGTATTTGATTGCATGTTATGTCTTGTACAATAATTAATAGTTATTATTATTACATAGTTTCACATATTAACCAATATGAACCTTATCGCTGTTATTATAACCAAATATCACCTGCACTACCGGGAACGGGCTGGGCCCGCGCCTGTCGCCCCCGCCGGCCCCCAGCCCCGCCAGCCCCTCATCGCCACCCCGTGCAACCCCCTCATCCCCACCCGCTGCTTTCCCACTCCCACCGCCGCCCCTGTCACCACCACCACTCTTAGTCACACCCCCACTCTCCCCACTCCCCCCACTCTCCCCACTCTCACCACCCACCCCACCTCCACTCTCCCCACCCCCACCCACCCCCTCCCCCTCCCCCTCCAGCAATGTGACCGTCTCATCATCCGGTACCTCGCACATCTTCAAATGCGCGTCGGTGCATGATTCCCCAAACCACGCCCGCATGCGCCGCTCCAATCCCTGGTGACGCACGGGGCGGCGGTGGAGGGCCTGGGGGGTGGGTAGAAGGAAGAAGGGGATAAAACGTGCTAAAATGTACACGTAATTATGGATAACTATATAAGAAGAGTAAGTTAATTACGACACTTCGTTGCAATTATCCCTTTCCACCACCCTCTCACCTTCGCCACCCCCTCCACCGTCACGTCGTCCATCGTCGGCCCAATGCCCCCCGCCACCAGCACGGCCGCGAACTGACGCATCGCCCCCTGCACCTCTTTAGCAATGCTCTCCACATCATCCGGCAGCACTGCCATGCGCCCCACCGACCACCCCAACTGTCGCAGCAATCGGCACAGCACGGATCCGTTCTCGTCTTTAACTTTGGCTGCCAGCACCTCGTCGCCCACAATCACCGCCGCCGCGCTGCGGGTCAGGCCCATGACGCCGGAGGGGGAGGGGTGGAGCTTGGAGGCTCTGAGGGGGGAGGAGAGGGGGGTGGGGGGTGTTGGTGTGAGGGGTTTGGGTGGTGGGGTGGGCGATGGTGGCTGGGATCGCATCACAAGCACCGCGACTATCTGCAAACACCGCATCCTAATTACTGCCATACACGCAATCCACTCACCTGCCCGCCCGCTCCATCCTCCCGTCTGCCAGCTGCCATGCGGGCAGGTAGCTGCCGTCCTTCTGCCTCAGTGCGTGGTTGGGCATGGTGGCGTGCGTGGGGCCCAGGCTGGTGTAGCCAGAGCGATAGAGGGAACTGGGCGGGGGTAAGCGGGGTGGGGGGCGGGGTGAGGTGCTCGTTGGGGCATGGGTGGCGAGACAAGGAGCAGTGCGTAACACCAATAGACATTCCACAGATGGCGTGATAGTATGTGTGGTGACGATGCAAGCAATCACCAGAACGGCACTTGGGTGGATTGCAGGAAGGACCAGACCTCGGCATACGACCAATGGAGGATGGGGTTGACCCTGCGTGTGCCATGGTAAGCAAGCAATCTCTCTTTCATGCACACTTGCACTTGCATCGGGGAGACGACTCATCGCTCGCTCTACAGTCGCTCGCTCGCCTCATGAACGGCGGCCACTCGGGGGAGGAAGGGGAGAAGTGCTCCTGGCCCTGCAAAAGACGACACCCAGAACCAGATTGATGACAAAAAGCATCTGAGCGTAGCATGTTTGGCCCAATGCTGTGGCTCTTTGCAAAATATGCTTTGCATCGAAACCAGTTCACGGCCATGCGCATCGAAACAGGCCCCTTTCGATCTATCCGAGGCCGTGCACATCCTCGCCTGCGCGTTGGGGTCCCCGCGCCGCGTCCCGAGGAGCACCGCGGGGGTCGCCAGCTCCCGCAGCACCCCGACCATGCCATCCTTGTAATCCTCGGTCCGCACCGACCAGATAGACACACTGCGGGGCGAAGAGGGGCGACGCGAGGTAGCTGCGACCTGTAGATGTGCGAATCCCCGACGAGCCGCCGCTCCGTCGCGCGCCGCACTTGTACTGCTCGTTCGTCTCTCTCACGAAGTCGATGACCTCCGGAAAATCATCGTCGCGGTGGAAGAAGAAAGCCCGGACGCCCTTCGCGCCAAAGGGCGCCTCGATACCGGGGAAGTGGAGGGCCAGCGCGGCCCTGACGACGTGAAGAAGAACCGTGGAGTCCTTCCCGCCATTGAACGAGCTGCGAGCGAGCGGCGAGCAAGTTCAATAAGCGCTTCCACAGTGCGTTCCCGAGGCAGGGCTATGCGACGCGCGGACAGCAAGGCGCGGCGCACGATCTCACATGGAGCATCCTTGCAGTCCGTAGAGCGCCACCGCTCGCTCAACGACCGCCACGGCGTGCTCAAAGCGCTCAATCAGGTGCGGGTCGTCCGATGCCCGCACGCGCTCTGCTACTTCCATGCGAGCGAGCAGGCCGAGGTCGCCGAGCCTCGACAGAAGCGGATTGGAGTGATGGCAGGCCCTGGGGTAGCAGCTCGATTCTCTACCAGCATTGTGTCAGTCGGCCGGTGTGGGTGCGGCCCTGCAAGAGACCTGGACCGTGGGGAAACGAAAAGAAAGGAAGGAAGTGCTGCCTGCCTGCTTCCTTATCCAATGGCCCGTTATCGCTTTTCGAAAAGCTTTTGACAATCGCGACCTTGATTTGCATTGGACACTCGCGTCAACGCGCTAACGTCTACCAGATCGGCAGTGGCCCGGTATTGGGGCGCCTGAGGGTCGCGATGCTTTCTTCCGCACTCGGGGTCGCCCCCGCAGCGTCTGCTGGGCCAGGTGGGAGGCGCTTTGCGGCAGATTGACGATGCAAGGACGAGTGGTACGGACGGAGTGGCGGTTGCCTCTGGCCGATGACTCCCTGACCCATCCCTGCATTTTGCCATGGGCGCAGAAAAAGCGTCGGTGACGGCGGGGCGCCGGGCTGCCATTGCTCGGCTCGCGGCACCCCTGGCGCTCCTGCTGGCGCCTCCCGCGCGCGCGTACGGCGGCCGGGCAGACATTGAGCGGGTTCAGCGCGGAGAGAACCCGCGTTACGAAGCGCTGAAGAAGGATATTGAGGCAAGCGGGCAGGGAAACATCCAGGAAATATCGGGCTTTGATGGGGTTGATTGACAGCGGACATCTAGCGTTCCTCCTGTCGCAGGAGAGCGGCCGCAAGATGCCTACGACCAAGGACAACGCGAAGCGAGAGTGCAGCGGCTGTGACGAGCTCAGGGGCCCAGTCGCGCGCAAGCCGCTGTGAGCGCGTGATACGCGCCACCAGTGGGGCGCTGGCGCCAGCAGAGGAGCGCTGGCGATAGTCCTTGTTGTCCTAGCCGCGAAGACGATGCTTGCGAGCCCATCCGTCGTGAACTGCGCATCTCTGGCAAATGTGTTTCTGACAGCGCCGCATCGCGGTGAAAGCTCGCCGCGCGCGTCCCCCGCCGCCCTTCTCGAAACGACTTGGCCTACGCAGGCGGGACAGGTGCGCAGCGGCGCGGGGGGAGGGGCGACGGCCGCGTCGCGGGCTCGCGGGCTCTCCCGCGGGGCCGGGAGGGCCCGCTCGCATCAGCCGTCGCCTCTTGTTTCACCGCCTGACGCTCGCATGCCGCGGCCGGGGCTACCGCCGCGCCTCTCATCTCTGGGCCGGAGGCGGCCTCTCGGCGCGTCTCGCGGGGGCCAGGGAGCGCGCGTTGTGTTTCTACCCGCTGCGTGCGTTTGTGGAGCTCGCGCGCACCGCTCCGTGCGCAGTCCCTGGCGCGTGATCCCTCTCCTGCCTTTGTCGCGGCCCCCACCCCCTGCCCGCGCCCCGTTCGCGGGCTGGGTCTCGCTCTCTCGGCCCCGTCGCGCGTCTCTCCTACCCCAGGCGTCGGCTGCCGACCTTTTCGTCCCCCGCGCGCACAGGGAGAGCGGGGTCACCATGGCCAAGTCGAAGAACCACACCAACCACAACCAGAACAAGAAGGCTCACCGCAACGGTATCAAGAAGCCGAAGAACCACCGCTACATCAGCACCAAGGGCATGGACCCCAAGTTCCTCCGGAACCAGGTGGGGCAGGCGGGGGATGCATCTTGGCAGCGCCCCCTGCGCTCGCGGCCGGCCCCCTGACGCCCGCGCTGCTGCCGACCGCAGCGTTACGCCAAGAAACACAACAAGACGAACAACTAAGGACCGCTGCGCGATGGGAGTTGTCTCGCCGATGAGGCCGCAGTAGCCGCTGCTGCCTCTGACTTTCAAGGGCTTTGTGGCTACCTCCTCTCGCTCACTGACAGACATGCGAAATCTCGCTGGGCACATCCCCGGCGCTCGGGAGTCTCGCGCAACTCCACGCAACAACGCGAATCTTCTCTTCCCTTACGACCGTAACCATTGCAGCCGCTGCTGCATGGCCTCCTGCACCTGCTCCACCTCCGCCGCCTCCCGACGCTGCAGATGCGAGCGGGCATGCCACGTCGGCGACTCTCGCACATTCTGCCACGGACGGCGCCGGCAGTCCCCACAACTATGGCATCCCCCCTCACCTTGGCCGGGGCCCCCGGCATAGATGCCATGATATCCCCCGCGACCTCCTCCAGCACCTTGTTTACCTCCTCCTCCGCCTCTTCCTCGACCTGCAAAGCAGATAGCAGCACACGCGGTATTCTACCCAAGCGTGCGTGCGTGTCAACGGTCGATGCGACCGCTTTACCTAGGTACCCTTCGTCGCCCAGGCCGCCACAAGCGCGCGGCAGACGCAGCAGATGCTGCTATCCACATGATGATGCCGCATGTCTCTCCTGACATGCACCATGCGCCTCTCACCTCGTCGTCCCCCATGGCGTCCGCGATGCCCTCTTCCATGACCTCCTCGATGAGCCCCGCCTTGTACATCTCCTTCTGCATCTCCCGCATCGTCGCGGCCGTCTTGGGGACGCTCATGCACTGACTCACTGCCACCATCACTTCGGACGACTTCTCGAGGTGCCCCGTGACGCGCACCTGCGAGGGCGGGCGGACGTGCGGCGGTCCGCGACTCTACTTTCGATGGATGTCCGCAAAGCCAGGCGCGGCGAGCGGCCTTACCAGCGCGGACTGCTGCTGCAGCTGGGTGTTGATGCCAATGAGGTTCGCCTTGGCCGAGTAGAGCCGATTCATCACCTTCTTGCTGTGTATAAAGCTTTTCCCGAGGATCTTTAGTGATCCCATGTCGTTCCTGCGCGCGCAAGCGGCCGCAGCTGTGGCGCACGGGATGCTCGGTCCGCCACGTCTTGGGCCAGGCGCGCATCCCACCTCTTCGCCGCGTCCCGGATGTTCGCCTGCATTTTCTTCTGCTCCACCTCCACCTCCCGGATGTCCCGCTCCACCTTGCGCTGCTCCGCCCTCACCTCCCTGCGAGCATGGAGTGCGGTCGAGTTGGGCCGGTTGACGCGCCGCCCACGCGCATCTGGGCGAGTCGAGGACTCTACCACGGAAAGTTCTGACGTCCCGCGCCATGATGATGCTCCCGACCCGGCCAGCTTCCCCTCCCGCGACGCGCGCGAGGGTCCCACGCAGGGCTGTGCTCCACGCTCACCTCTGCCACTTCCGCACCAGCTCCTTCGGGTCTGGAGGCTTGAACGCATCTCTAATGTTGCTGATGATGCCCATGAAGTGCCCCCCTGTGCCCTCCCGCACGCGTGCCAGCTCCCTGAAGGTCGACCAAGGCCCGGGTGCGCTGGAGAGAGCTCGAGGCGAGAGGAGGGATGCAGCCAGGGGAGTGCGTGGCGGCTCCTTGTCAGATATGAGCGAGGCGAGGCAAGCATTCGGCCCTTGGGCACGCGGCCCGGTTTTCTTGCATTTCGGGCGCCCGTCTCTTGTCCCGAAACGCCTTGCGCGCCGAGAGTCTCTACGTCTGCGAAACAGCTTCGATTACCGAGCCTCCCTGCGTTCCGCCGATCCCTCCGCTCGCTCCCGAGACCCAGCGGCATCTCCCTGGCGCGGGGAGACTTGGAGCGACTGTCGTTGCGGGCCGAGGAGCTTGGAGATCCGAAGAGGAGCACGCGCTGCGCGACTGGTGACCGTGTTGGGACGACGCCGCGCGTTCTGATGCTGCCCTGCGGTCCGTGCGCCCCTCGCTCGCATCCGCGTCGCATCCGCGCGGCGAGCCCGACGCGCTGCGCTTTGTCTGGGAGCTGGTGTCGCATGAAACCGCGCCGGCGATCTCGGGCGGGCTTGACGCGGCAGGTCTGCGTTGCGACGCAGGGGTGCCTGTAGCGTCCGAGATGGCGGGGAAGGACGGTGGGAAGGAGGCGTTCGCGCTCGTCGCGAAGGCGGAGAAGAAGCTGTCCGGGTGAGCGAGCGGAGCCGGGGCGCGGACCGCGCGCGGGGCAGCAAGGTTCGCTGCGCCCGCTCGGCAACCGAACGACGCTCCGCGCCTCCTCGCCCCGCAGCTGGGGCCTCTTCGGGAACAAGTTTGAGGACGCAGCGGACATGTTCGAGCAGGCCGCGAACCAGTTCAAGCTGGCCAAGCTGTGGAACGAGGCAGGCGAGACGTTCCGCAAGCTCTCGGACTGCCACGTCAAGCTGCAGGCGAGTGGCAGTAGTAGTTGCCATGCGCGGGGAGGGATATGGATGAATTACATTTCGTCATCTGTGCCCACCGATCGCACGTTGGTTCGTATGGCGACCCGCGTTGGTACGACTGTGTCCCCTCTCATCTCCTGCAGAGCAAGCACGAGGCGGCATCCGCGCTGGTGGAGGCGGGCAAGTGTTACCAGAAGACGGACCAGACGCAGGCGGCGCGTGCCTTCCACATGGCTGCCAACCTGTACATGGAGATGGGGCGCATATCCATGGCCGCACGGTGAGCGAGAGATGGGTGATGTTGTGAGAGATGAGGGCTGTGATGGGGGAGGGGTGACTGATTAATCCCTTTGTTTTCTCACAGTCACCTCCACCCCACCCACTCACCCACCACCCTCACATTCACCTCCACCTACCCCCCCACCCCCCACCCCACCCCCACTCACAGTCACCTGAGCGACATTGCAAAGATCTACGAGACCGCGGGCGACAAGGCTAATGCCGAGGTCTTCTATCGCCAGGCAGCGGACCTGTTTAAGGGGGAGGAGCAGAAGTCCGATTACAACCGGTGCATGCTCAGCGTGGCTCAGTTCTCTGCGGAAGGGGAGAGGTACCTGGACGCAGCGCAGATCTACGAAGACGTGGCCAGGCAGGTGAGATGGGTGGGGAGATGGGTGAGGTGATGGGTGGGGTGATGGTAGTGAATGTGGTGTTGATAGATGCATGGCAGATCTACGAAGACGTGGCCAGGCAGGTGAGTTATTGAATGATGAGGAGTTGTTGTTATATGGATGGATGCATGGCAGATGCATTGCAGATCTACAAAGACATGGCGAGGCAGGTGAGAGGTGGTGGGGAGATGGGTAGTGGGTGGGGTGAGGTTGGATGGATCACAGACCTCCACGCCCCAACCCTTACCCTCTCGCTACCCAGGCTGCAAGCAATACATGCAGGCCACTTGTCATCACATGTCACAACACTCGCTGTCCCCTCTCCCCACACGCAGGCTGCCGAGAACCACCTCCTGCGCTTCTCCTGCAAGCAATACCTCCAGGCCGCGGGGCTGTGCCGGCTGGCCCAGGGGGACCTGAGCACGCTGCAGGACGCCATGAAGACGTACTACGACATCGATGTCACGTTTGGGGGCAGCCGGGAGGCCAAGTTCATTGAGGATCTGCTCGCGGCGTGCCTGGAGGGGGACGAGGACAAGTTCACGCAGGTGGGGGGGGGGTTTGGGGTGGGGTGGGGGTTGGGTGGGTGTGTGGGGGTGATGCATGTGAGGGGTGGGTGTGCAGCATGAGGGCAGTTGTGGTGTGTGGTGCAGCACATGGTGTGGAGAGTTTAGTAGCGGTGCATGCTACTGCTGATGGTACCTCTTATCATGAAGAGCGGTAGTGGTAAGAGGCGAGTGCGGTGGCTCAGCCTCCCCACACCTCTCACAATCACTCCCTCACCCCCCCACCCACCCCAGGTGGTGTCCGAGTACGACTCCCTCTCCCGCCTGGATGCCTGGAAGACCACGATGCTGGTGCGGGTCAAGCGCAAGCTGCAGGGAGGGGCGGCGGCGGCGGCGGGGGCGGCGGGGGCGCCGCAGCCGGTCGTGGTGGAGGGGGATGACCTCACGTAAAGCGACGCGGTGTGGCGGATGCTGCAATGTGGCGGATGCTGCGGTGGGGATGCCTTAGAAAGCGGCGCTGGCGCATCGTGGGTGCTAGTGAGCCCCGTCGCTACTCTGCCGGTCGCCTCGCCCGCGCGCGGCATTTCAAAGGCCGCACAGGGTCAGACCAACCTAGACACGCTCTGTGGCACTTGCGCTCTGCCAACCCACAGCCCTCTTCGCTTTTTGAACCCCACCACAAAGCTGGTCGACAACCCCGCTGCCTCCTCGATCCCCTCCCCGCCTCACAAAACACCCGTTCTTACGGCGGCCCCGGGTATGCCCCCTCGCCAGGCCCGTGCGGCGCACCCCCCGCCCCCGGCGGCCCCGGCATGGGCGGACCGGGGTAGCCGTACCCGCCCGGAGGCCCCATCGGCGGCCCGCCGCGCCCCGCGCCGCCGTAGCCGGGCGGGGGCCCTCCGTAGGGGTGGTCGCGGCCGTTGGGACCCATGCCGCCCATCGGGGGGCGGTGGTCGCGGAAGGGACCAGGCGGGCCCATGTGGGGTGGTCCGCCAAACGGAGGCGGGCCGCCAAAGTGCGGCGGAGGACCGCCCCTGCGGATGAAACATGTACGGGGGCCGCGGAGGTGAGGGTGCTGGTGGGATGTGTTGATAGCGGGTGGCACGTCGCGCATCGCAGGGTTCGTTTATGTGAATGACTCATGCGGGGTCGCCGCTGAAGCTTGAGAATTATGAAGCATGTCACCTGAAGCCCATCGGAGGGCCGCGGCCGCCGAACCCGCCGCGCGGGGGCCCGTCGCGCCGACCGAAGCCCGGGGGACCGCCAAAGTACCCCGGCGGGGGCCCGTTGGCCATAAACGCGTTGTAGTTGGTAACGATCTGCCTCTGCAGCTCCTCCTTGGCGCGCGCGTTGCCCTGCAGGGGGTCCTCCAGCGCTGCGGGCGGGCGGGGCGGGCTCGTTTTGGTCTGCTCCCGACGCGCACCCCGGAGCGAGAGCCCGGCCGGCCCGATGGGCCCACGGAAGCGCATAGAGGGTCTTTATGACGTAATAATATTGCTGCCGTAAGAGCGCGCGTCCTAAGGGGCCGCTCGCCTTTGAAGAACTCCTTGTAATAGGCACGGAAGTTCGCCTTGTGCTTGAGACCCGTGTTGTGCTGCTTCCTCACGACAAGCTGCGGAGACGGAGAATCAAGGGATTTGACGCTGATCGGCGGCAGGCGGGAGTCCCTGCGCGGGGCAGGGGGCCGGAAAGCCAGCTGTAATCGTGGACGCTATGGCTGGGACCGCGCGCTCGGCCGCGCGCGTGCTGCAGAGGTCACCCTCGCCGGCAGATCATCGCAGGAATCAGCGCAGCGTCAGCTTGGGCCGCGCGGCGAGGGGGCATTCGTCCAACAACGCGCGGGAGCGACCCACCGAGTCGTGCGTGAGGAACGAGTCGCAGTAGTCGCAGTAGTAGCGCGGCATCGCAACAGGACTCGAGATCTACGGGCGAAGAGCCTCAGACGGCGCCCTGACGGGGCCCAATGGCCACGGGGTCCACTCCAGAGCCAGCGTCGCAAATTGCTGCCTCCTCAAGAGCGCTGGGCACGATTGTGCGTGGGTAGACGTTGGTTGTCGCCCCAGGCACGAAACGGCGCGACCGGCGCGGCGCAGGACGCCTTCAGCGGCGAGAGGTCGCTTCTGGCGCGCGACACGCCCGCACCAGTCCATGCTGCAGGCGACAAGGCACGCCCGCGCATCGGAGGACAGCTCACATCGGTAATGTGCACGCGGGCGAGTGCTTGCTTTTGCACGTACATGGCGCGAGCGGCGGCACGGCCCTGGGGACCGGTTCGTAAGCGTGATGCGCGCTCTGCACGGCTGGAACGGTGCGTAGGATGAATAGCTCCTGCGGTGCACTGTGAACAACACGAGGAAGGCGCTAGTGGCGGCATCGCAGCGTCGGGCTGCGAGGAGCGTCCTGCCTTGCGCTGCGCAAGACCGGTCCCACTCTTCTGACCGCGCCGCAGACCAGCACAGCTTCGTCGACCTGTTCCACAACTCGGCGCTATGGGCAGGACTCGCGGGCTTCGCCGCTGCGCAGCTCGCCAAGCCCTTCACCGGCTGGTGCGCACGAACGTCGCGCAGTGCTGTGCCCGCTCTCCCCACCACGTGTGCAGCTCAGCTACCTCTCATTCATTCGGCTCTCCCGCAGGCTCATCGACCGCAAGTTCGTCCCCGCTCGCGTGGCCCAGAGCGGCGGCATGCCCTCCTCCCATTCGGCGTTTGCGGTGGCGGTGCTGGCAGCAGTGGGGGTCAACTCTGGGCCGGGCAGGCGAGGCAATGCCTGCGCATCATCGCCCCATTGCGATCCATCACGCTTAGCGCTACCTATCTTGGCTATTGATGGTACTGCTGTCACCGTCAACTGTCAACACTCGGCACAGCTTACCCTTAGTACGAAGCACCGCCACCGCACACAGCACGCCCCGCCTTACCCTCAGTCACTCACCCAGTCATCCCAGCCAACATCATGCCTTTCATACGATAAAATCTTCATTATACATCTTCATCCACCGCAGTGACTTATTTGCCGTGTGTGCCGTCTACGCCATCATCGTCATGTATGACGCATGCCACGTGCGGAGGGAGGCAGGGCGTCACGCAGTTGCTCTTAACTTGTTGTTAGCGGGGGACCCACCGGGTGCGATGGGGGGCGAGGGGCGGGGCAGGGGCGCGATGGATCTGGAGGCGGGGGGTGGCGGCAGGGCCAGCGCGGGGCTGCAGGTGAGGGGCATGGGGTATGAGTAGGATGGGGCTGCAGGTGAGGGGCATGGGGCATGGCCAGTGCGGGGTTGCAGGTGAGGGGCTTGAATTGCATAGAGCTGCAAGTTGAGTGAGGGGCACAAGTGGCACACGAACATGCGTGTGTGCATGCCCTGCACCCTCTTTCAGCCCAATTCCACTCGCACATCGCAGGGTGCGGGGTCGTCGTCGTCAGCTGCGATGTTCCTGGAAAGCAACGATGCGGGGGACAGCAGGCAAGCGAACGTGGCGCAGGGAAAGTCACTTTTGTTAGCAGCAGTGCATGGTTCATTTGTATTCAAAAACAGCTTGTCTTTTGCTGGTTTCTGCAAGCGATCTGTGATTCAGAGCACATTCCAAGCTGCCTCCCTCTCTCTCCCCTCCCAGGTCCCATTCCAAGCTTCGCGAGGTGATCGGCCACACCCCCACGGAGGTCGCAGCGGGGGCACTGCTGGGGGTGCTGCTGGGGGTGGTCATCGCGGGGTTCACATGATGAGAGAGTGTGCTTTCATATGACGACGTGCTGCATGTGCTATGTGAGCCCTGTGTGACGGCTGCCGTTTATGACAAGACGGCAGCCAACGAAAGCCCCGCTCAATCAGATAGCAGCTAGACAGGCCAGCAGTGAACCAGCAGTGAGACAGCCCTTGCTACCCCCCGACAGACCCCACCACAGCGGCTCCGCGCCCCGCAGCACCACTCCCGCTATCCCAGACCCGCACCCACCGCCACCACCCCGCGCCCCGCAGCAGCCCCACTCCTCGCCCACCCCCTCGCCGCCGCCTCCCTCAGCGCGTGGACCTCTGCCGCCGCCTGCGCCTCCGCCTCGCTTTTAAAAGTGGACAGCCGGGATTCGAACTCGGATTGCAGCTCCGACACCGCTGCCTCGTAGGCGACCACCAGCTCTTGCTCCCGCACCTGTAAGGGGGGGGGAGTGGGAGGTGTGGGGGTGTGCTGGGCAGCGGTGGGGTGGAGGGAGGTGTGAGGTGTCACTGCATTACACCTCCCATGCCTAGCCACATCCTCACCTGCAACACGTCAGCATCACAAGACCACACTTCTCCCAACTCTCACCTGCAACACCTGCAGGATCCCCCGTATAGTCTCCACTTCTGCCAGCAAATCCCTCTGGAACTGACGACACGCCTGCACCTCACTCTCTCTTTCCCCCAGCAACGTAGACACCTGGGAACGCAGCTCTGATAACAGACGGGCGTGCTCAGACCGGATGCGGGACTGCGGGGGGTGGGGTGGGGGTGAGGGTAGCAGTGAGGGTGAGGGGGACTGCGGGGGGTGGGGGTGGGGGTGGCAGTGAGGGTGGCAGTGAGGGTTCGCGTTGAGGTGGAAATGGGGCTATAGGACTGTGGAAAGCAGAGCATCGTTTCGTGTCAAACAAAAGTGCTGGGGCCGTGAATCACACGACCGCGCCCCCCCACGCATCGCCCTGCTACACCCCAAGCATCGCCCCGCCCCCACTCACCGCCACTTCCTCCAGCAGCCGCGCCTCCTCCTCCCGCACCACCAGCGCCACGCGGCCCGCCTCCACCTCCGCCAGCGCCCCCTCCAACACATCCGCCTGGGCCCTCAGCCTCACATCCTCCCTCACCCCATCCCATCCCTCCCCTGACCCCCACGCATCCCGCGCCACTCTCTCGCCCCCTCCCAGCCCCGCCAGTGCCTGCTCGGACCGCTCCGCCACCCTCCTCAGCACGTCGCGCACATCACGCTCCACCCGACCCTCCTCCCCGTCCCCATCCACGCTCATTCGCGACGCGTCCGCGCTCGCGCAAGCCCCGCTGATACGCGCGGGCGACCCGCAATCCCCGCCGGGCTTGGAGGGGCCGGGAGGGGCGGGGGCGTGCACTGTGCTCGGCATAGCTATCTCTGCTTCGCGGGCACCCCGGCCTAGCCGCTGCGCCCGCAAGCGCGCGTTGGCTTCCCGGAGCTTCCGCACGCGCTCCGCGGCGGGGGAAGGGCCCGCCCGACCCGGGCGGCCCTCGGGTTGGGTCGGGGCAGACGTGCCAACACCCGCACTTGCACCCACACCCGCACCCGCACCCTGCGCATCCGGTCGCCTTCGCCGCCCGCGCTCCAGTTCCCGCCGCTGCAGCGCCTCCGCCCTTCGCCGGGCGTCCTGAGATGGCCCAGCTTCACTGCCCCTCACCGCCCGCCCTGCGCCGGGGGACGTCGCTGGGGGCACCGTGACAGCCGCGCGCGGCGGAGTGGTTTTCCGAATCTCCCTTTCCGCGATCCACGGATTCCCCGCCTTGGCCGCGCGAGTGAGGGTCCAGGCGGCGTGGCCCGACGGCCGCCCCGGCCTCATCGCTGCTGCCTGCGTGGAGGGAGCAGCAGACGAGGTCTTGATTGCGCAACGCCGCGTTCTGCCACGCGCGAAAGCTTGCCAATAACGATGTCGGGATTTGGATGCGCATATGGGTGACGGAATTGCACCTGCTGCGTGCTGCGGGTGGCACGGTGCTCCCGGACTTCCCGCGAGAAGGGGCCGGGTCGCGGCGATGGGTCTCTGGACGCTTCGCGAGCTCTGCAAGAACTCATGAATCGTTGTTGCCAGAGAATAGGCGGTCTTCGGCAACCGGCCGGCCGGGGGAAGTGCACGCTCGCCTGCTGCTTTCCCTGCCTCGCCGCGACCTCCTGGGCGTCTCTCTGCCCACCTCCCGCCGCAGGAGGTCGCGCTCTATCTCCAACGCAGCTTCCGGCATCCCGCCGCAGCGGTCCGCGTGGATGGCGCGGTAGCCCGGCGAAGCTGTCGCCTCGCCCATTGTTTGAAGTTCGCCCCGCCAGCGGACCCCGGAAAGCGGGAAGGATCCGACGAGGGGGTAACTGTGAGCGAGCGTCACCGTCTGATGCGTCGCGAGGGCAGGACAAACCCTCCTGGCCGCGCGGCGGGACACGACACTTCCGACACTGACGCGTCCGGTCCGCCCAAAACTCGTGGGCGTTCCGCCAACCCGCCCAAATCGTCGGCGCGAGGGCGGGTCCCGTGGCAATCAACCGCGGAGAGGGCGGTGAACATGGCGTAGCGGCCGCGAGGAACGGGGCGTGCGTTGGGTGCAGCGGGGCACCATGGCCCCCAGGAAGCTCGTCTTCGCCATCGTGGGGGAAGGGGACGTCCCCATGTTCTTAATGGACCTGTCAACTGGCCAGGTAGCTTCGCGCGCCGCGCCGGAAGCCGGAAGCGCTAGCTGGAAGCGCTACGCTCGACGCTGGCAATTTGCGTATTCATCAGAGGCCTAAGTTCGCTACGTACTCTCATGTCATGCAGAAGGACGTGTCCAAGGCGTGGCTCGATCAGATGGTGCTCCACGCGAGCCTGGACCTGGTGGACGAGTCCAAGTGGCAGCAGCAGCAGCCGTTCCTGAAGGTGCGGGCAGCGCGGCGCAGACGTAGCTGTTAAGTGGCATTGACTGGAGCTGCAGGCATATGCGGGGTTCGAGTTATGGCCGCGCGCGGACGTAAGAGGCTGTAGAGTAGACAGCGCTCGTTGACGTGACGCGCAGACGGTAGACCGCTTCAACGACATGCCCGTGGTGGCGTACGTGACGCCCGGACACGTCACGATGCTGGCGATGCACGACTTGCGCGGCGGGGAGGACGCCCTGAAGCAGTTTTTCGCCGAGGTGAGGGTGGACCCTGTTTGGAGCAACTGTTCACGTTTATCGCTGCTAAGATATTCAGCTTTGGCGTCCAATGAAGTCCCGCTGCACCGCAGCGCCTCGTGCATGCGCGCTTGACCTCTCTTTTCATCGCTGTGCCTCGCAGGTTCACGAGGCGTATCTAAAGCAGCAGCTGAGCCCTTTCCATAGGCGCGACGCGGCCATCCAGAGCCCCGCGTTCCAGAGCAGGGTCCTGCAGGCGGCGAAGAAGCACCTGCTGTGACGCAGGCTGCCACGCAGCCCCTTTGAACGTCCGGCCTGACCATGTTGCTGGTGCCAGACCCGCATTTGCGCGCATTTGCAACGCCAACCCAGGCGACTGCACCAGAAGATGCAAGCTGAGGTCCTAGCTGAGTGTTCTGGACATCCGGAACGAGAAAGAGAGACCTAGCACCCAAGACAGAGCACCCAAAGCACAGTCATGAGCGACTCTGCAGCGAAAAGCCTTGAGCTGCCTCAAGAGTGGCTACTGCAATACACGGACATATGGGAGCGCCTATATTCGAAGCCGGTGGCATTCCAAGAGCTTTTCGTGGCCAAGGTGTGTGCTCCGCGCCCTCCTCTCCGCCTCGCGTCCCCAGCGCGGCTGGCGACACGACCAAGTAGCGATGTGTGCTCCCGCAAACACGCAGGATGAGAGCGAAGAGGCCTTGTTCCGCGAGCTCACGGAGACGCGTCTCCCGCTGTCTTCGTCCTCGCGACCGGCGCCCAAGACGATGCTGGAGGCCACCAAAGACCGCGACGTGCTGCTTTTGAAGCAGGTTCGGGCGTAGATGTGCATATGTACGCGCTTCGGTTCCAGGAACGCGCATGGCGCCCGTAACTAGCGCATGGGGCGCTTGCAACTCGCCCCTCCGTCTCTCGGCCGCAGCAAGTGGACAGTCTCCACCGCTACATCGAGAGGATGCGCGATTTGCTTGCGTTGGGGGAGGAGCGGCTGCAGGAGCGTCGGCCGAAGCGCTGGATGGGTCTGCTTGGCCCGGCTGCACCGTCATTTTCCTGGAATTCACCCAGCGGCGAGACTCCCGGAACGTTCTTCGAGCTTTCTTCTCCGGAAGCGGACGCGGGGCTCGCGTGCGTGGTGCTGGCGGCGGGCATGCAGGTGGAGGCGTATTGGCACGTGTCGCGTATGAGGGGGGCGAGCGAGGAGGTGGCGGCAACAGAGCTGCAAGAGGCCACGCGACTGCTCAGGTGACTTCTTGAGAGTGAGATTGAGGTATTCGTATATGATAAGAGTGTTTGATTGTCCATTGGACAATCAAGTACTGATCAACATGATTGCCGGGGAGTGTGGGCGACGGGGTGATAGCACGGGGCGCTGTGTGGTGTTATGCTTCAAACAAAGCATTGAATGGAGAAAAGCTCCCATGTGTCGAACCCCGTACCTCATTACCCCTCCCTTTCCACCCCAGGGAGGGCGCGGGGCTCCTCCTGCGCGCGTCGGAGTCGTTTCTGGCACAGGCGCGCGCCTCGCTGCCCGGGGAGCGGCCCGCAGAGGTCATGCCCGCGTTCGCCCGGTCTGTGGGGGAGGGCATGCTCGCGGAGGCGCAGGGACTGGCGGCCACGAGGGCGCAGCAGAGGGGGGCCAAGGCGCAGCTGGTTGCGGCACTGCATGCGGGGGCAGCGCAGGTGAGGGGTGGTGGGGGTGGCGGTGGGGTGGTGTTATGTGGGGGGGGAAAGGAGCAGGTGAGCAGATGGGGTGCTGCGAGTTGGGATCTAAGGGTCAGCGGTGCATGGAGGTTGGAGTGTCGTAACAACCACCGCTCTGTGATTGTCACCCTCACCGTCACCCACCCTCAGATGTTCGAGGCTTCGGCTGCCACCGTGCGCTCCAACCTGACTCAGTTCAACCGACTGGACTTCCGGCAGCGAGCATGGCTCAGCATATCCGCACAGGCGCACCGGTGATATTGCTTTTGGCAGACATACGTCAGCAAGAGATAGTATAGATATTAGAGATAGAAACCTCGCCTATATTGTCTGCCCACCACTGCATCCCACTCATCTGCTCCTCTCCTCAACCCCACCCATCACATCTCACTCTCACCCACCCCATACCCAACCACCCCTTACCCCACCCGCACACCCCACACCCCACCCCCAGTGCCCGTGCCTTCCTGGTCTTATCAAGCGACTTGCTAGCCAGGGATTGCGCGGGGGAGGCGGTGCAGCACGCGCGGGCGGCGGTGGAGTGTCTGGGAAAGGCGCAGGGAGTGGCGGGGGAGGTGGCGAGGTGGCGGCGTGTGGTGGGGGCGTGGGTAGCGGATGCGGGGGCGTGGTTGGGGAGGGTAGAGAGGGTGAATGGGATGGTCTACTTTCAGCGTGTGCCGAATGACGACCCGCATTTGCCAGATGGGAAGCAAGTGGTGACTGCGATTGAGGTGGCGGAGGGTGGGGGGCGCGGGGAGGGTGGAGGGGCGGGGGCGGGGGCGGGGGTGGCGGCAGATGCGTGAGGGGTGACAGTGAGGGGTTGCGTGAGGCAATTGCGATAGCAGGGGAGGGTGGGGCTGAGTCAGGCAGCTGCGATGGTGGGGGGACGACGGCACATGCGTAAGGGGTGACAGTGAGGGGCTGAGTCAGGCACAGCTGCGGTGGCGTTGAATTCAAAACGCGCCCTGCAGCGTTTCCACCGAGCACACTACAGCCACTCAGTGACATTTCCAGTGTCATGGCAAGCACAATACCGCTAATATCTCCACACTACATCCCACTCATCGCAGGCACAGCGCGGCTCGCATCGCAGCCACCACATCCCCCGCCGCACTCTCATGCCCAAACACCCCCCACACATGCCCGTCCGGTCGCACCAACAGCGGCCCCTCATTGCCGGGGATGTCGCGCCAAGCCACCCCCACGCCCACCTGCCGCCACAATGCCACCCCATCCTCATCCCCATGCAAGTTCACATCCTCTACGCTCCCCTTTTGATCCACTCCCCTCTCCACACCCCCACTCTCCTCCCTGCCACTAGCACCCCCGCCCCCTCCCAACCCCACCCCATGCCCCACACTTGCATTTGCACTCTCCGCCCCATCCGCATGACTCCCATTCATACTATGCATATAATGCTTATTTAAATTACCCGACTTGCTCGCCACCATCCCCGCTCGCACCCGCACCCCCCCCACCGCTCCCCCGCAAGCCCTCACTGCACCCCGCACCAACCCCCAATCCCCCGCCACCTCCGCCCTCCCCAGCAGCAACAGACCCGGACCAGACCAGTCCACCAGGTCATGCGTGGAAATGCCAGAGACAGTGCGGGTGTCAGAAACAGTGGCATTGCCAGTAACGTCGACGGTCCCTGCCAACCCACGCCATGTGTCAACGCTCTCCCCTTTCCCTGCACCTCTCCCCTCTCCAGGCCGATGCCCACCACCACCACCACCACTCTCATCCCCACCACCACCACCACCACCCTCACCACCCCCACCACTCACACCCCCACCCCTCTTGCCCCCCTCCCTCACCACCCACGCATGTGGCAGCCTCCCCCCCAGCACCACCCTTTGCACAAACGCAGACCGGCTGTCTATCTGATTGTCTGTCACTCCCAGTCCCCCCAGCAGCCCCGCACTCCCACGTGTCACGGGGTAGGCGAAACCCAGATCCTCCCAAGGGAACTGCATCCTGCGAATGTGAGGGTTAGATTTGAATATAATATGTATGTAAATATACAATTATAGATAGTTGTGGTAGATTTATGGTACACATAGTTAGTAACGGTACATATCTTAAAAATGCATCCCATGATGACCCATCCGCAGTGCCCACGGCTCTACACTTATATCTACCCTCATATTCTTACATATAGAGTATCTCGACATTGTAACAATTAAATCCGCTTACCTCAGGCTCCTCCCCCCCCGCACCACCTCCCCCGCCGCCCGCCTGCCCCACGCCCCCACTGCCACCGCAGCCGCCGCCCCCGCCCCCGCCGCCCCCATCGCTCCCTCCAGCACCGCTCGCCGCACACTCCGCGGCAACGGCAGCGCCGCCGCAGCTTTAGCGCTCAGCGTAGCTGCATCTGGGCTCAACCCCACTGATGCGGGCACAGCGGCTGCCTCTCGCCAATTGCGCACGGACAAAGCTGCGTTCGCCACAGCCACCCCGCGCCTCTCGCATGCGTAGGTAGCCACCAATCGCTGACTGGCGGAGGCGTTGTTACCATCTCTTGCTAGGGGTGTGTTGGCAACCCTAGTTGTGCTTGCAATGCCACCCCCAACCCCACCCTCACTGCCACCCCCACCGCCACCCCCGCTGCCACCCCCACTGCCACCCCCACAGCCACCCTCACTGCCGCCCTCACTGCCACCGTCACCCCCACCCCCACCCCCTTCCCCCCACCTGGCATCGATCGCCAGTTTCCACGCCAGGTTGTGTGCGTCTTGCACCCCCGTGCTCATGCCAAATCCACCCGCAGGCGGGAAGACATGTGCGGCATCACCGGCAAGCAACACGCGACCTGACTGAAGCGTGGAGGCGACCTGAGGGGGGCAGAGGGTGGGAGGGGTGAGAGAGGTGGGTAGGGATGGGAACGCGTGTGCGGTATGGTTCACCAGCAACACGCGGCCTGACTGAAGCGTGGAGGCGACCTGGGGGGAGTGGAGAGGGTGGGAATGGTGTGTATAGCATAGCTACATGCAGCATTGTTGTCGATGCTACTCCCCTTCACCCCACCCATCGCCCCATCGCAGCAGTATCACAGATACCTGTCCCCTTCACCCCACCCCACCCCCATTTCCATCTCCCCACCTGCGCCGCCATGTGCCCACCCACCCCATTCAAACACCACTCCCCGCATCGCTATCTCCCCACCTGCGCTGCCATGGTCCACGGCCTGACGTCTCTGACACGCATGTCTGGCAGCCGACACCCCGCCGCCCTCTCCACCAGCCGATGCACGGTGAATGGGGAAAAGTCACCCGGCTCCTGCAGGTGATGGGGAGTGATACGAGTGCCACTTAGCAAAATGGCGATTACTGCTCGGTGTCGATTGCATTGTCAAACATGTCAGCAGGTTTGTGCAGTAGCCTTGTTACTACATGGCTGCAACGTCGATGTCGTGGTAAGACCAGCCAGTATATTAACTGTGTAATCAAATTGTGCTATGCCAGTACATGTAAGCATCCTCGCCTGCACAAGTGGGTAGAATGGGATGTGTGCCACGAACTCTCCCTGACTCAGGTCGTGACACACCAACACGCACACCGCAGAGTTGAAGGCGAAGTGGAGCATGGCAGCACGGTTACTGTCGAGAAGGAGGCGGCCCAGGGTGGGGGACCTGGGGGGGAGGTGGGGAGGGTGGCAGTGAGGGTGGCAGTGGGAGTGGTGATAAGGGTGGCTGGGAGGGTGGCAGTAAGGGTGGCAGTTGATCATGAAATCATGTGTTCGATTCTCGCCTGAAATGCGCCGACATCAGCGTCTGCATGCGTGGCTCTCCCTCCATCCGCACCCCCACTGCCTTGCGCACCCCGCTCCCCGCCCCATCGCACGCCACCAGCCATCGGAAGCGCATCGGCGATTGCGCGCCCGTCGTTGCATCCGCAATGCGCACATCCACGTGAGACGATTGAGGAGTGATGCTCACTACCTGTGGTCACAGGGGGTGATGATTGAGTGGCAGAGGTGGGGGTATGGGGTGACGCAAACACCCTCTTCATTTGCAATTCATGCTTCAACCTGTCCCAGCCTTCTATGCAAGACCAGGATGCCCCAGTGTAAGCAAATCAAATGTCCAAAAACCTTGTCTAAGACAACCCCCACCCCACCCAGTTCCGCTCACCTCCACCCCCCTCCTCCACTCCACCGGCCTTCCCTCGCCCCACCCAGTATGCCTTGCCACCCTCTCCCCCAGCATCTCCACCACCCGCGGCTGCGGCACGTGCGCCACGTGCGTCGGACTGACGGCGTCGTCGCCGGGATGCTCCTTTTTCGGGAAGTGGTCGACGTCGGCGAGGATTGATCCCTGGACCGCCCCCGTGGTGTACAGAAACCTCCGCCAGTGTGACAGGGGCGGGCACGCGGCGCGGAGGGAAGATTCCAAGCCGGAAATGTGCCGGAATATCTCCATCGTGCGGTTGTTGATGTAGTGGGCGCGGGGGTGGAGGTCGGGGCTCGGGCGCCGCTCGAGGAGAGCCGTGCGGACGCCCATCTGAGGGAAGCGATGACGAGTGGGACGCGATTATACGCGCGTGGCGATATGCAGTCGGAGGTATAGCGCCTGTTGTGCGTGGGGCAGTGTTGCGAAGGTGGAAAGTTGTGGTGAGCGCCGTCACCTGGGCGAGGAGCGCGGCCAGAGTTAAGCCCGTCGGACCCGCGCCGACGATGCCCACTGCGGAGGCGAGTCGGCGGGGGCAGGAGATGCGAGATTTGCGAAAGCGGGGCGTCGGCGCAGACCCACATTGCTCGCAGAGGTACGAAAGCGCCGGGCGAAGTGCGATGGTCACCTTGGGCATTGCAGTCGTCGGACACAGCATTGTTCTTTGCATCGGAAGCCCAGCTGCGCGAGGAGGAGACGGCGCGGGCCCCCGGCGACCTCCCTTGGCTCGCAGCGATCCACGCGACACCGCGCGCGCGCCGCATTACTGGAGCTGCGGAAAGGGGCCCCGCGCTGCTTCTCAAGGTCGCAATTTCTTCTGGATAGGCTGGCGAGAACGCATTCGTCGGATTTCCGCTGGTCTGGCACGGTGCGGGCGCCAGGAAACCGCACGGCGCTCTGAGAGCTCTCCGGCCCGCCGCCGCGACAAGGGGGCCACTTGGATGCATCCGCGAGCTCGCAGTTGCTAACGCAAAGCCTGTGTCCCTCGCCGCTCTTCCTGGCGCCCCAGCGGACTGCCCCGTTGCTCACGTGGCTCACGCGGCTTTCCTTTCCAGCCGACTTTCGCACCGTTCCGCGCAACGTGTGCATCGAAGCGTTCATAACGCCGGGTCCGTCGGGACGCGGGCGCGCGGCTCCCGGGGGACGCGAAGGACGCCCGCGGCGGGAAGCGGCCTCCCTCCGCGCCGGCCATGGCGATAGGTGCCCCGAGCCCGGCTCGTCGGGAAGGAACCCAATGACGGACTTCATCGCGGCGTCCAAGCGCCTCATCCGATCCGCGCAGGACGCGGCGGGGGGGCTGCAGCGCGTGAGTGCCGTGCCCGAGGTCCCCGGCCGCGCCCGGCGGCCCCGCGCCCCGCGCCGTCGCACCGCTTGGCAAAGTATCAATCATATCGCATCCTGATCTTGTACCGCACCTGCCGGGGCGACCCCGGCGCTTGAGAGCCTCACGCTCTTTGCAACACTCCTCGTCTTTCCCGCTTTCCCGCAGGACATCGAGCGCCGCGTGGCCGCCGCAGCGGAAAGCGCGGGGATTTCCTCCGGGGCCCGCGCACGGCCCGCGAGGGGGCCTGGGCGAATCCGGCAGCTCACACGGTGGCGGTCCCTCTCCCCGCCGCCCCGTTGGCATGGATCGCAGCCCGCGCCGCGCGCGTCCGGAATCCGCTCGCCGACATCGCCGGCGCCGCGGAGTCCAAGGGCCCCCGCGCCGGGCGCGGCAGGGGCCAGCCGGCGCCCGGCCAGGCCGCCACACCGCCCCCGCCGGCCCAACCAGGCGCCACCCCCCCCTGCCACCCCCGCCCCCGCCCCTGCCCCGCCCGCCGCACCGGCTCAGCCCGCCGCCGCCGCCGCGCCGCCACCCTCCGCGTCCGCTCCGCCGCCCCCTGCCCCCGCCCATCGTTCCGCCCGCCCCGCCGCCCGCCCGCCACCCCCCCCAAGCCTGCCACCCCCGCTCCCCAAACCGACCCCTCCTCCCCGCCGCCCGCTGACGGCGGCGCTCCATCGGAAGACGAGCGCATCCTTATCAGCGAGGTGGAGGTGTGGGAGTCGAGGGAGAGCTGCGCGACTGGGCGAGAGCGGCGCTGCAGACCAAACCCAACTTCGCCTATAACGCTGGGGGAGGTGCAGCGGGACGTTAGGCGGGTTTACGATTTGGGATACTTCGCGCAGTGCGAGGTTCGACCCGAGGACACACGGGATGGCGTCAAGATCACGTTCGTCGTCACGCCCAACCAGGAGCTGCGGGGGGTGGTGTGCGTGGG
>OY253668.1:1696788-1772111 GCA_958009085.1 Protoeuglena noctilucae | reverse complement strand
AAAGACATCGAGAGCATCTTCGCCACGGGTCTATTCGAGGACGTGTCGATATCCCCATCCACGGACGACGCAGCTAGCACAGATGGGCCGCAGCAAGTGGCGGTGACCGTGAATGTGACGGAGAGGAAGCCGGGGGGGCTGTCGGCGGGGGGGGGCCTGTCCGCGCTGTGAGTGGATGGGGTGGGTGGGGTTAGATGAGAGTGATTGGGAGTAGATGGGTGTAGGTTAGATGGCGGGTGTAGACAGGGTGCATGGGGGGGCTGTCGGCGGGGGGGGGCTGTCCGCGCTGTGAGTGGGGAGTGGATGGGTTAGTATGATTAGATGGGGTGGGGTAGATGGGTGTGGGTTGATGGGGTGAGATGGTGGGAGATGGTGGGTGTATTGAGGGTGCAAGGGGGGGCTGTCGGCGCCACTCCTTTCCCCCGCAACCCCTCCACACCTCATTCTCACCCCCACCCACCCCCACCCATCCCCACTCACCACCCCCCCACCCCCTCACCCCCCCCAGCGCGGCCGGCGAGGGCGGTGCTCCCGGCTTCATCGGGAACGTGGCCTACAGTCAGCGCAACTTGTTCGGTTTGAATCAGAAACTGACGGCGTCGGTGGAGGTGGGGCAGCAGGACGCGCTCTTCCGGGTCAGCCACCTCGATCCGTGGATTGAGGGGGACCCGCACCGCACGTCCAGGCGAGTTTAAATTTGAATGAGGTAGGGTTTAGAATCGGAGTGGGGTTTGGGTGTGAGTGGGTTGGGGTTCGAACATGAGGGTAAGGAGGTGTGTGAATCATTGCATGCAAACCATCAATGGAAGTCGATGTGAATTAATTACTCTTTATTCTTCACCTTTTCAGGAGTATTGCCATCCAGAACACCCGATCCAGCGCTGCTAGCATCCTGGGCGCTGCCAGGCAGGAGGACGACGAGGGGGCAGGGACGGGGGAGGAGGGGGCGCTCGCGCTGGGGAAGCTGCAGGTGATGGGGTGTTTATCATTATTATTATTATAATTTGATGTTGCATTTTTTGCTATCAGATTACTGGATCAGGTACCCCATGCCACTGTTTAAGATATCGGAATTTTAGATACGGATGCTATGTTGGATACCCATTATATTTCAAATTTCAATCCCCATCCGCAGGGATCCGTGGAGTGGACGCGCCCCCGGTCTCAAGAATGGTCAGCGTCCCTTCACCTGGCCCTGCAGCGCACCACCTGCCTCAACGACGGGAGGCCCGTCACCAGGGTGAGTCGGCGATTGAGTGGTTGTTATATGTTTGATATGCTATGCATGTTACTTATCTGTTTTAACTGCAACCCAACCATCCACTCGCCCTCTCACCCGCCCGCCCCACCAACACTCTATCTCTCTTGATGAACCCCATCTAAACATCAACCCCACCCTCGTAGATAGTAATTTAAATGCAAATCCCCAATTCACCCCCTTCAGGACCAGTACCAGGCCCCCGTCACCTGGTCGGGCGATGTGGCAGACCTCTGCGCATCGGCACGCGCACAAGTTGTGTACTCCCCCCCCACATCCGACGCCCATCTCCTCGCATCGCTCGAAAAGGCGATCCCCCCCCCCGCCGCCATGCTCGCCGGCGCACCGGGCGACCACTGGCTCAGCTTCACCAGAGCACGATTGCGCGCCGAACGTGAGGTGCGGGTCGGTCCCGCCACGATCGTGCTGCAGGGCAAGGGCGGGGCGACGTGGGGCGATTTGCCGCCATATGAGGCGTTCCCTTTGGGAGGGACCAACTCAGTGAGGGGGTATGAGGAGGGGGGAGTGGGTACTGGCAGGCGGTGTTTGGTGGGGTCGGCCGAAGCACGTTTGCCGGTGTATGGTGCGGTATCGGCAGTCGCTTTCGTGGATTACGGGACGGATCTGGGATCGGGGGAAACGGTGTCGGGAGATCCGGCTGGGACGCGGGGCAAGCCAGGGAGTGGGTACGGGGTGGGGGGGGGCGTGCGGTGAGTGTTGTTGGGGAGGGGTGGGGGGGGTGTGTGGTGGGGGTGGGGGTGGAGGTGTGGGGTTGAGGGTGTGGGCTGGGGATGTGGTGTGAAGGTAGTATTAAGTCTACCAATGACTCGATTTATCCATATAGTCACTATCACGACTCTCCCCATTCCCCCAGCCTCGACTCCCCCGTAGGTCCCCTTTGCCTGGAGTATGCACTGTAATATTACTATATCACAGATATATAACAATGACTGTATCTCTATAATAACTGTTATCACCACTCTTTTTCCCCCAGCCTCGACTCCCCCGTGGGCCCCCTTCGTTTGGAGTACGCCTTCAACGATCGTGGGAGGGGGCGGTTCCACTTTGGGGTGGGGGCGCAGGTGTGAGTGGGAGAGGGAGGGAGAGTGGGGGAGTGGAGTGGGGTTGAAAGGGTTGAAAGAGAGAGGGAGAGAGGGGGAGAGAGTCGGAGTGGGTGTTGCAGCTGTGAGGGGGGGAGAGAGAGAGTGGGGAGAGGGCGATAGGTGGTGCATCGCCATGCACGGCAAGCTGGGAAGGCCCTTTTGTTTTTGAAAGCAAGCAAACGATGGTTTGAATCTATAAGACAATGCCATTCCAATTCTCTCCTTTCAACAGCCACCGAGCGCCGCAACATAGCAGGCGTGCATGCAAGCGCCAACCCACACGCTCATCTCCCCGCCAGCAAACACATCGACCCATCCGCAAATGCGCCAACGTGCAAACACTGTAAACTATGGAAGCCAACCACCACCACCACCACCCACCCTCCCCTCGCCACCCTTGCACACCACCCCTCACACCACCACCACCCCACCACCCCCACCACTCTCACTCCCCCCCACCCCCCACTTTTGCCTTCTTCCCCCTCGCCTTCTCCCTGTTATCTTTCGCCTGATCCATTTGATACCTCCTCTTCCTCCTCTCCTTTGCCGCACCCTCCCTCTCTGCCCCCTCTTTTGCCAGTCGCTTTTGCAAGGCCTCCCGGCTCGCACGCTGCTGCTGAGCACGAATGCCGGCTTTGTGGTTGCTGCGGAGAGGGGGATGGGGGAATTGTTGATTAATCATCGTTATAAATGATAAAAAAGGTCAACATGCACACAATAAGGATTTCCAAAGTTTTCCAAAAACACTATCATTAGAATCGTTATCACCGCATCATATTTGACGTTACCACAACCAGCATCTCACCGAATGGCGTTGAGCTGCTGCACGAGCGTGTGCAGCTTCCTCTCCCCCGGCTCCATCACCACCGCGCGACGCTGGTCAAGCAACTTGCGCTTGTTGTTGCGGGGGGCTTCCAGCTTGGGCTGCGATAGTTGCGGGAATGAAGGTATTATTAGTTACAATTACAATACAAACCACAGTCCTCTGCAGCGCCTGCGGCACGACCATTGGGTCACATCCAGACACATCCACATATAATCATGAATTCTATATTCATAATGATACAGTTACTAATACTCATGATAGTAAACTGATAACACTTGCCTTGGACTGGAAGGGCAGCTCCCTCTGCAGCGCCCTTGGCACGCGCATGGGGTTGAATTTCTTGGGAGCCCTCTCCACAGCACGGTACAGGCTGTCGGGATCGCGGGGAGCGGCCTCTCCCTTCGCTCTCCGCAACTCCGCGACGGTCCGCATCGCCACCCAAGCAGCGGGGTCGGTGGTTGCGTGGGCGTGGGGGGTGCCGGGGGGGGCGAGGCTGCGGGCGGGGTTGGGGGGAGGAGGGAGAGGTTAGGGGGTGGGATTGGAAGTGATGGTAGCGGTGATGGTTAGAACAGTAGCATTGGTGACATTGTTGGCTGTAGGGTTGACAGTAAGATAGAAAGAGGGGCGGAGGACGGGGTGAGGGACGAGATAGCGTAGATCAGGAAGTACAAGACAATGTAAAAAATCACTCCCATGAATAGCACTCAATAGCACTCCCCTATAACACTCCCACCCAACCCACTCACCGCTCCAGCTCCCCCAACCCCACGTCTTCGTAATACCCCAGCCCCCTCGGCCCCATCTTGAATACAAAGCCCTCCACCCTGCCCCGGAACCTATCACTGGGCTGAAACTCCGCGGGCAAATGCTGCGACGCCCCATCCATTTTCCCGTCCATCCCACCCCCATCTTTGGAATCTGAATTTGAACCGCGACCGTTGCCGCCCCCCGCACCCCCCTCGCTTGCTGCGTTATCAGCGGGTGTCCCGTTCGCCCCCACCCCCGCCCTCCGCATGGCTTCCTCGGTGATAGATCGCTGCGATTTGGTGGCATCTGCGGCTTTGGGTGCCTTGGCCAATCGCCTGGTGGGGGCGCGGTGGTGGAGCAGGTCCGTCATGGGGTGGAAGAAGCGGGGCATGTCGACCTGAATGACAGGGATGGGGATTAATTGTATGATAATATATTATAATAATGATATAATATCACATTAATCATTATAATATAATTACAATTGTGTTTTAAATCCACATGTTACGCTCCACTCGCCTGCACCCATGCTCGCAGGAACACGATATCCGAACCCAGCGGCTTGTCCTCGAATGTGACACGCACGGTGCCCGGGGGAGCGCCCTTCACGCCCGCACCCTCGCGCACCGCCTTCTTGATGATGCCGCTGTTATGAAGGGGGGGGATGTATACGTTATTTATCATAAATATATGGCGAACTTATGATTATAATTTATAATTGTAAAGTTACAACCATGTAAACAGACTGGGCGATGGCGTTGCACACATCACCACCCCACATCATATTATCAACCCATCCCATCCCATCTCTCATTCCTCACCGTATGCCCGACACCGTCCGCACCGCCGCCCCCTCGAATTTTGATGCTTCCAGTTGCGACCCAAACATCCCCCTCACAAACGCCGTGTGGCGGTGCACCTTAGCAGGGTACCCCACCAGCTTGAGCTTCTTGACCACGCGAGCGGAGGCGTCTTGCTCGAGCACCACGCCCGTGGCGCTGGGGGGGGGGGGGAAGGAGTGGTGGGGTGGGTGGGGGCGGGGTGGGGAAGAGTGGGGGTGGTGAGGTGGTGTGGGTGCGGTTGGGGTGGTGTAAGAGTGCACCGCCCTATCGCTGACCCGTTTGCACCGCCACCGTCACTGTCACTATCAATAACAACAAACTATATCAATACCCATCTATTATCAATTAATGCTCACCTGATCCTCCACCCCGCCGCCCCGTCGCTGACGGTCTGCACCGCCACCACGCCCGTGTTTGGGGGCGCCAGCGGCCCATACGCCATCGCCAAACAGTGCATGTGCTCGGGACTGTATTTGAGCATCCGCAGCCGCCCGTTGTCGTCACGCGTCGCCAGAGTGGGGACCGTTTGAAACCGGCGCCACCCCACGGACAATATCACGGGGTCCTGGTTTTTCAAAAGCCGGCGGGACCAGCGGTGGCGCTTCAGGCGGATCTGGGGGGGATTTGGGGTAAAGGGATAGGGTGAGGATGTTTGGCAAGTGTGTTTGCATGTCTGAGCCCCACCCCTGCCTCGTCCGCCCCCACCCCCGCTATACCATCTCTCCCATTCACTAACCCCCACCGCAGTGCTATCTAACTCTACTAATACTTATCCAATAACACGAATGTAACGCACCTGCATGAGCCCCACCCCCGCCTCGTCCGCCCCCACCCCCCCCACGACCAGCGGCGTGCGAGGGTCGAAGTGCCGCACCATCTCGCAAGGTACACTTCTCAGTTTCAAACGCAGGTAGCTGCCGGGGCGGTGGCCCTCCATCGCCACGCGCTGGTCCTCCTGCATGGCGTCCAATGCCGCCTGGGAAGAGGGAATGGGGGAATATGGAGTGACTAAGGGATGTTAGCACAAAAAATCAAATAAATAAATATTATTTTTGATGAATATCATGTACTAATAAGTATTAGTTTACCCCCACTCGCCTTGGGCTTTGCCGCCCTCCCGGCCATCTCCCTCGGCACTCTCCCAATGCTCACTACTGCTAATTACTCACATATCACTCAAGTATCAACCCCAATCACTCGCCTTGGTCTTCGCCGCCCTCTCCGCCATCTCCCGCTTTACGGCATCATAGTACGTCTCTTCCTCCTCCTCCCCACCCCCACCCCTCCCCTTCCCCTTCCCCTTACCCCCCTTCCCATCTTCATTTCCATCCATATCCCCATTACTATCACCACCACCGTTCTCCTCTCTCGCAGCCATGCGACGGCCCCTCCCAGCGTCGTCGTATGTCGCATCAAACGCCGCCTTTTGCGACGCCTTGCGGTCGCGGCGCTGCTCCTCCGCCACCGCCTGGGGGAGATAAGGGGGATGTGGACGATGATAATATGGTTATCATAAGTGTGATTAATGATTATAGTAATACTTAAATACTTATCTTAATATATATCATTGGCGCAGCGATGGAGGTGCCAGAGCGATACATGCCACAATACATGATATGAAAATTATTATCAGCATATAATATAAATACCATCCACAATCACCCCCACCCCTCCCACCCCTTCTCACCTCAATCGCCCCCATCGCCGCCGCCGTCACCGCGTCCCTCTCTCCCCCAACCCCAAACCGCTCCCCCGTCTCCAGATCCTCGAAATCCCCATACACCTCCCCGTCGCTATCCTTATCCACATTCCCATCCCCGTCTCCCACGTCACTGCCAGAATCATCGCCCCCGGGCCCCGCCTTTGCCCTCGCCATCCCCGCCTCCCAATCCCCCGTCACGAACCGCCGCTCCCTCAGCGAAGCACGAACTGACGCGTCGCTCACGGCCGCCAGCTCTCCCCACAGCACGTTCGCGGGACGTGAGACGTCGGCCTCGTCCGCACCCCCGCCCTTTCGTGCTTTGACCGCGGGACGGAACAGATCCTCATCTCCTGCCATATCCGCTTCACCATTCCCATCCCCATTCCCATTACCACTGCCACTGCCACTGCCACTGCCACCAACACCATCACCCGCATTGCCACCCCCACCGTCGCCATCACCGTACACCAGCGCCTCCAAGTCACGAGCCCGACCCGCGAAAGCCAGGCGAGCACGCGCAAGCATCCCCGCTTTCCACTCGGCAGCAGATGCTCCCAGCAGGGCATCCCCATCATCCCCATCCCCATCCCCACCCTCACTGCCACCCTCACTGCCACTGTTATCATCACCCCCACCCCCACGCCCCACCCCTGCCTCCTCATACCCCTCCTCCCCCTCACTCTCGCTCCCACTCTCACTCTCACTCTCACTGCCACTCCCACCCACCCCCCCACTCTCGCCCCCCTCCCACCCCGGCAACCCACCACTTTCCCCAAACACCGCCCGCCGCCGCACCCGCCCCTCCCGCCCCTCACCACCACCCCCCTTCACCACCACCTGCCCATCATCCGACCAATCGGACCCACCATCGTCCCCATAATCACTCCCATCATCATCATCCCCACCACCCTTGCCATCATTGTCGCTGTCGCCACCCTCACTGCCACCCCCATCGCTGTCACCGCTCATCCCCGCCCCATCCCCATCACTGCCCGACTCTCCATCATCGCTCTCCGCGCCATCCTCGCCCCACTGGGTTGCCAGAAAGAGAGAGGGAGGAGGTGGTGAGTGCTTTCGATTTCACATCATGGCAGAGCACGTCCACAGTGGTTATGCACTGTTACCCACTGTGCGTTCCCACCAATCCCACCAAGTGTCCCACACAATAGGAATGGCTCCTAACACAGCCATCGCCCCCACACACCCCACTACCCAACCGCACACACGCACCCCACCACCACACCCCCTCACCTCCCCCCCCTTGACCGGCCTGGACCCCTCGAACACCCGAATGCGCGACTCTTTCAATCGCTCGTCCACGCCCCTCTCCGCCCCCTGCAGCGTCCGCACCATGGCCTCGCCCTCGCCCTCGGGCTTCCGGTCCACGCCGGGGGCGGAGCCGTCGGGGCGGGACGTGAATTGGACCTGAGTGAAAGGATGAGATGTATTGGAGTTAAGCTATATGTTTGTTACAGTTGTTATGGTTGTTAATAGCGATGGAGATGACCGGTTATTAGAGCGGCGTGAGGTGAGGTCGGGTGGCAAAGCGGAGGGCAGTTGGTCTGCTAATAAATGTAAATACTAAAGCCATCCATATACACCAACCCCTCTCATCCACCACTCGCCTTCCAGTCCGGTATCGTGATGTACACCGCGTCCTGGTCAAACAGCAGCCCCCCCACGTCCGACATGGGACCGTAGATGAGACGCTGCTTGTCGTCCAATCCCCGGCGCTTGACGGTGCTGGGGCGGGGGCAGGGGTCCGGCAACGCGGTCACCTCCCCTACATCCATGTCGCCCACCCCCGCCACGTGCACGCGCGAGCCGGGTCGCAGGTTGCAGCCCCGCAGGAAGCCGTACACGCAGATGTCCCGGTCGCATTTGGGGTCGCGGAGGACGCGGTCGCGGTCTGGGGGTGGAGATGAGGGGGTTATGGGGGTGGGGGGGGGCTGGTAGTGTGGGGTTGGGGGTGGGGGTAGCAGTGGGGGTGGCAGTGGGGGTGGCAGGGGGGGTAGCAGTGTGGGTGTGGGTGTGGGTGGGGGTGGGGGTGGGGGTAGCAGTGTGGGTAGCAGTGTGCGTGTGGGTAGCAGCGTAGGGTGGCGAGATCAGCAGCACTGTCGCCACTCCATCTCTCCAGCCGCACCCACCCAACACCCCCCCTCCATTTCCCCATCTCAATATCTCTCACCCGTGAGGTCCTCGAATCGGTCCGCCAGCATGTAGGGGTGCGTGGTGCGCCATGTGAGGGGCCGGAACTTCTGCACTGCGATGAAGCGGGCCAGGTTGAGCACCTCTCTCTTCAGATACCGTCCGTTCTTGATGCCCGACAGAAAGAAGAGCTTGGCGCCGTCGTAGATTTCCGCCCAGAACCTGGAGGGTGAGAGGGGATGGGGATGGGAATGGGGGTTGGGGTTGGCGTGTTTGCGTGGCGAAGCGGTGGTGGCGAAACGATGGTCTTGCGGAGCGATGGGAGGGGGTGAAACGTGCGACAGGCAAATCGTGCTCGTGTAGCGAGGTGCATGGCAGCAGTTATACGGATGAGTTCACACACACAATACATCGACCTGCCCCTATGCACACGCGAGCCCTCACCTGTGCTTGAGTAACTTCTTGGTGTTCTTGAGTCGCTTGTCGTCCTTGAATCCGTCCAGATGCGTCAGCACGCCCATCACCTGAGATAAGAGCGAGGGGAAGTGGCTGTTGTCGGAGCGTGCGAGCTGATCAGCGCGCTGCAGCCCGGCCCATGCAACGCTGCGGCCCTCGCGACCGCGGAATCAAACAAATCACTCATGTAATATCATCGCGCAGTTAATCAGCCTTACTCCCCAAGCAATTAAACGAAATCGTCAAACAATGCTGAGTCTCTTCCCCCATTCGCAGCTCGCCTTGGGGAACCCGTGGACCTGGAGGAGATTGAGGAACTCGAACGTCTCCATTTCGAACCCAAACGAACCGTCGACGAGCAGCAGGACGAGGTCCGCGACCTTGGCCGCGTCCATCATCGCCGGAAGCGACGTCGGGCATTCCAGGAACGTGAGGCGGCGCTGGCGCCCGGCGACGACCGTCAGCGGGCCCTGCACCTCGGAAACGTTCTGACGCGTGTAGTGCTTCACCAGGCAGCGGATCAGGGTCGTCTTGCCGACACCTGCAGGGGGCGAAAGCCATGCAAGCGATGAGTGCTGCGCCGCGCGGCGTGCGAGAGCGCCGCGGGCATTCGCGGAGGCTCGACTCGCACGGTATTGCGACGAATGAAACGCGCGATTCGCGGCGCGGGGCTCGCCTGGCGGGCCCTGGACCAGCACCACAAAGGGCGGGGGCTCGTCAACGACGCGCTCCACCATCGGAGCGTGCATGCGCCGCTGGTCGCGCTCCGCCTTCTTCGCGCGGGCCCCGAACGATGCGCGAGCGGTGCCGGCGAACGCGAACGCCCGCGGGTTGCCATGCTGCTTCTTGTGCTCCTGTGGGCAGGGCGCGGCGGGGGCGAACCGACTTCGTCTTAGGTTGCGACAACGCTACATAAGCGCTGTATTCGTCTATCCAAATGCTTCGGACTGGCAACCGCCCCCGAGCGCTGCGCCGCGGGGCGCGACGGGCGGCGCCTGCCCGTCGCAGCCGACGCGGTCCCTCACCTCCGCCTCGTCCTTCGAGAGGCCCTTCTTCTTGCGCAGCTCGGCCGTCTTGCGCTTCTCCGCCTTCCGACCCGCTTTCTGCTTCCTATGGGCCTTCCCGCCCTTGCCCGTGTCCCCTTTCCCCATCGCAGCTCGCTTCTCAGCCACGCGGGCGCGCGCCCATGCCTTCTCCGAACCACGCCCGCTGCGCGATAGATAGAAGCGTACAGTGCCATCGCAGGCAGGGCCCGTTTGCCACGTCTGGACCGTCCCGGGGCGCTGCCAGTGACCGGCAAGCAGTCAGCAACTGGCTGGAGCAGGCCAGGCGGCACCCACGTCCCCTGAGGCCTTAATGACACCGCGGGATCCTGCGAAGTCCACTGTAGTCGCGCTGTGACCGCTTCCTTCCTGGATCTTGCACCGAACACGGCCTGTGGACTTTCAGAGCCCCAAAGCCTTCCTCGGACGCTTTTCTGGTTTGTGATAGTAAGATCTTGGGCAGTGGGTTTGGCGAGGACCCAATGGGTTTCCTGGATGCGATAACCCAGGGCTACCGGTGCGCGCACGGGCCAGGAGTGATCGCAGCGCGCGCGGATGACGGCGCTCTTGTGCGGTTTGGTGTTGCATCACAGCTACCATCTTGCTTGATGCAAGCGCAGGCGGGAGACGGACCAGAGGCCACGTTCGTGCGATGCCGTGGTGGCCCAGCTTTCCGGGAACACTATGTCGACCACCGACTTCCGAGCGCGCGTGGAGAGAGTCCTCTCCCTCCTCCGCGCGATAGGCGAAGCTCTCCTGACCTCGGGCGTCGAGGCAGTCGGCGGGGCGCCATGGGCAGATCCCCGAGACCCCGCCGAGATGGCTCTCCTCTTCCACGTGGGGCATCTCGCGTCCAACATTCTCAACGAGGACAAGAACAGCCGGGCTCCGTTCATGACCCACACCGAGTTCCTCGCCTCCGTCCCGGAGCTCCTCGTACCCCCCAGCGTGAACCTCTGAGGCCTCCGCGCGAGAGCCCCGGAAGTATGTAAATGGGTCCCTCTGCTGGAGTCGCTGGGGAGGACGGACGGCTGGAGTCTCGGCGTCATTGCGGGGGTCATCGCGGAGTTCGAGCACGGCCGCGATGGTGATACTCGTCCCTCCGACCCTCCCCCCACGCCAGACGGCTTCTTAGGCCTGCCAACGAAGCTTCCCCCCACTCCCCCTCCGCTTTCGGTCGTAACAACCACGCCCTCGCCGAGCCGAATACTCCCCCCCCTCCCGCGCGCAGCCCTCCAGACGGCCCTGGCAGGGGGAGTCCCGCTCGCCAGCAATAAAGCCCTCGTCAGCTACAAGCACTTCCCGTGGGCGTCGATCAGGAAGCTCTACCTCAACCGCGAGCGCGAGGCGAGGATGGCTCAGCTGGCGGACGTGGCTCTCCGTGACTCGGCGGAAAAGGAGATGTCGCCGGCGCCCCAGGCCCCGACCGTCCTGAACGACGAGGTCGAGGACGTGGACATGGGCGGGCACGGCGAGGGCCATACCCACGGGGCGTGGATACGGTGGGCGGCGATTGTCGCCATGTGCAAGGTGTCCAGGCTCGAGGTGATGGCGAAGAACCCCTCGTCGATGCTGCTCCACTTCCTCACAAATCCGATGGGGGACGTCGAGGACGTCGCGGACCAGGTCACGGCCCTCGCCCCCGCGGACGGGCACGCGGCCCTGAGGATGTGGTCCGTCGCACACGGCGTCGCGGGGACGGACCGGCTCATGGAAGCCCTGGAAAGGAAGGGGGCGCTCACTCGCGTCATGTCGACATCCAACGGCGCGCCGACGCCCCCCGTCTTCGCGGCGGATTCGGGGGCGGCCCTCCGTAGGGTGCTCAAGTCGGGGGTCGGCCTGACGACCATGCTCTCCGTGTGCCGACCCCCGAACGTCCCGACGGTGGAGGGCATACTCTCTGTCATCGACGTCTGGGGGGAGGCGCTGGACGAGGTGGTCCCCCTCCTCCTCGTCCTGGCAAGCGATTTGGATTCCGTGCGTGCCGCCGTCAACGACTACCTGTCCAGGGGAGGAGGGAATGTCCGTAGTGCCGCCCCGGTGCTGGAAGCCAAGGCCATGCTGAAGAGGCACTTGTGGGGCCCCCACGTGTTGGAGTTCGCCCGCATCATGGTATACTACTCCGGGGGGGTCGAGGAGCTCTTGTCCCACGAATCCTTCTTCCACGTGCTCAAGTACTGCACGATGACGGACGTCAACATGACGGTGACCCAAAGGGGCTCACAGCGTGCCTAGGGCGCCGTCCTTCCCCCCCCCCCAACCCCCACCTCCCCACGTTCGAGCCGAGATCCGTTATCCCTCCGCCCGTCGCAGTTCATGCCGGAGATGGTCTACCAGCTGTGCAGAGTCGAGAAGTGCGCCAACGCCGTCCCGAAGTGCGTTGGCGACCTCCCTTCGGTCGCGGAGATGTGCAAGGGGTCTGGGCTTTCCACCCTCTTCCTTCCGAGCGCGACGCGCGAGGGCATCCTGTGCTTGGCGAGGAGGTTCGGCGCGGTCTTCGGGGGCCCGCTCGTCAAGTACGTCTCGCCGGGAGTGGGCCGCGTCTACGTCCCCGAGTTCCGTGAAGTCGTCAAGTTGCAGAATCTGTACAAGCCCGTGATGGATCGCGTTGAGTGGCAGATGCTCCCCGTCATTGACTGTCCGCTCTACTCGCCGGAGGAGTTGGAGGCCGAGGACTCTGATTGATGAATGCGTGTGCTGTGTTTGGTGAGAACGGGTCAGTGGAGGACTTCGACTGTGCATGGAGATGGCGGCGAATGACAGCGAGCGAGCTGTGTGAGCTGATTGAAGAGAAAAGAAGCACGGAGCAGTGGGGTCAGATGGGCCAACATGTCACATGGGAGAGGGAGTATGTTGGCGTAACGGCCGGGCCAGGACAGGGCAGACCGTGACAGCGCACATGAGAACACCTCGTCGCTTCAAAAGTATCTACAGCCAACAGCCAACACTGGCACCTCGCTAACAACACCATCACAACAGCACGTGTCGCAACTCAGCGCGTCACGCGGCGACCGGCCCGGCCATCTGCTTGAGGCTGTCGCTCAGGCTCTGCCCCATCTTCTGCGCCTTGATCTGCCGGAAATAGCTCCGGAACTGCTCGTCCAGCGGATGCTCGTATGTCGACACCCCCGTGGCCACGTTGTAGTAAAACTCGTTGCCGTCGGCGTCGGCGTGCTCGGTCCACCCCTCGGGCACGGGCGCCATGATCGCCCATTCCGCGATGTACAGGAGCTCCGCGTCGTCGTCTGCGGAAGGGGAGTGTGTGTTTGTGTTTGGGGGAGTGTGTGGTTGGGTGTCGAGCACGTCGCGAATGCTGCGCAAGCGCAAAGTGCTGTGTGATCGATAATGCCCCCCGCGCCCTCCGACGCAGGGAATGAGAGCTCTACGATTCGCAGGCAATCCCAAACGATCGATCCCAGGCACAGCCGCCCACGCACAGACCGCCCCGCACCCAACCCAACCCACTGAACCCACCGCCATGCATCTCCCCACCCGACCGCACCGTCACCTGGGTCCATGCCGAGGTAAGTCGCGTACTCCCGGATCTCCTCATCTGTCGGCTTCTCGTCGTCAGGAATGGCCCCCAGCCCCGCCATGTCGACGGGGGGAGCGGGGCCAGCACCGCCCCTTGGCTCGGGGGGCGCGAGTGCGCCTGCAGGTGTGCGCGATGGCTGCGCCGCCTGTCCCCTCTGCGCCGCAGTTGCCATTCCCGCCACCGGCGCCGTCGTGGATGCGGGGGACGTGGCAGCGGGCGAGGATGTGCCGGCGAAAGCAGACCGCCCCGTGGCAGCGGCAGTTGTGCTTGCAGCAAGCGGTGACGCTCCCTTGGGTCCCTGCCGGGCCTCTGCCTGCCTCGCCGGCGACGACGCGGCGCTGGGGGCTGTGGATCCTGCTCCTCCGATGACAAGGGGCACGGTCGAGAAGGCCATGGAGCCCAGGGGGCCCGCACCGCCCACGGCGGCCTGCGGGGGTGGTGGTTGGTGGGGTGGGATAGGGTGGTGGAGGAAGCGTGGTAAAAGAGAACGGGTGACATGGATAGTAATGGAGCAGCAGGCCAGAGCTAGGGCGCCATGATGCACCAGTGTCGAGCTGTCTGCTTGATGCCCCCCCATGTCTCTCTACCCTCACCTGTGGCTTGCTCAGCTGCTCCAGCATCATGGACATATGTTCCTGGTTGACCCGCAGCTGTTCGGAGAACCGCTTCAGTGCCGCCTCGATCTCCGTGTCCGCCCTCGCCTTGCGCTCCTGCTCCTTGCGCTGGCGCTGGGGGGGTCGGGAGGAGGGGGTGAAGGGGTGGTAACGGAGGGATAAGGACGTGTGTCGCGTCCTTGCCAGCTTGCCAACACCTCCCATCACACCCCCACCCATCACCCGCGCCCGCACCGCACCCCCACCCCTCCAACGTGACTCACCTCGACGGCCTCCTCCGCCGCCATCCTCTTCTGTAGCTCCTCCCTCTCCCTCTCGAGCCTCTCTTGCAATGCCTCTCGCTCCTGGTCTAGCATCTGCTGCAAGCGAGCGCGGTCGGCACGCAGGCGCTCCAAGGAGGTCGCCTTCGCCGACGCCTCGTCCGCCTCGGCGCGGGCGCTGCGGTCGCCCATCTCGGCCGCGATGCGCTGCTGCGGGGGCGGGAAGAGGATTAAGGGGCGGTCAGTGGTGGGGGACGGGGGCGCGCAAAGCGCGGGCAGGCATGTCACCACCCAAACGTGCCGGGGTGGCTGCGCAATGAGCAAGCTGTGGTCTCTGACGCCGCGTCTGTCATCTACGATATCGACAACCACGCGTCCGTCGTCCCCCGGCCCGCATCCTCGCCTGCATCTCTTCTCTCTCCCTCTCCATCTCCTCGGCCTGCCGCTGCTCCTCCGCCCGGCGCCGCTCCTCCGCGTCCGCCAGCGCCGACGCCTGACGTTCTAAAAGAGCCTCCTTCCGCCGCGCTTCTTTGGCCTCCTTCGCCTGCCGTGCGTACTCGAGCTGACGGCGCTTCTCCGCAAGCACCTGCACGCGATCCGGCGCGCGAGGCCTTCGGAAACCCGCCGAATGCACGCGATTATACCTAATAAATCCAATCATAGCAAAAAGCAGGCCCGGAGACGCACGGTTTCGTGGACCTTTCTACCCTGAGTGTGCAGCTCCCTCACCTGCTGCATCCTCTCCCTCTCCTTGGCGAGCTCCCGCCTCATCCGCTCCAACTCGTCGACCACCTCCTCCTCCTCCCCCTCCGCAGCTCCCTCTACCTCGGGCCCCTTCTGCTGCTCCAGCTCCTTTCGTGCCTTGAATCCCCGGAAGGACGCCTGGATGCGGAGGGCGGCCGTCGAGCGCTCCTCCTCCTGTGAAGGGAGGTAGTGAGGGTGGTGTGGGTGGTGAGGGTGAGGGTGGCAGTGGGGGTGGCAGCGGGGTCGGCAGTGCGAGTGGCAGTGAGGGTGGTGATGAGGGTGGCAGTGAGGGTGGCAGTGGGGGTGGGGGTCGTCAGGATGCATCCCGAAATCGAGGCAAGAACACAGCTTTGCACTAACACCACCGTACTCCCCAGCCCTCGTCCCCCCCACCCCACCCCTTCACCCTACCTCTCCCCAACCCCCCCATCCCACTCTCACCTCAATCTTCCTCATCTGCTCCCGCACCATGTCTGCCCGCTTCCTCCCTCGGTGACCCCGGTAGCTCTTCTGGATCTGCAGCGCCGCCCGCTCCTGAGACTCCACCTCTCTCTTGCGCTCCTCCGCCCGCTTGCGACCCGACCAGCCCCGGTAGCCCGACTGGATGCGCAGGGCCGCCACCTCTTCTTGCAGTTTCGAGATCTCCGCGGCTCGGTCCTCGGCCAGCTCCCTCTCGATCTCGCTCGCGCGGCGCTCGCGGGCCATCTGGGTTTATAGGGGGTGGGGGGTGGGGGGGGGTAGGTGTGATGTGAGGTGATGGTGGGGTGGTGGGGTTGCGAGGAGGGGCTCTTGTGAGATGCACTCCCCCACTACCTCACATTTACACCATCCTCACTCCCACCACCGTCACCCACCCCCTCAGTCTATCACCGTGACCCACCACAATCACCACTCTCACCTCTTCTACATATCGTGCCTGCGCCTCTACCACTCCTTCATCACTACTACCACTCCCACCACAATCACCACCCTCACCTCCTCTTCATATCGCGCCTGTGCCTCTGCCGCCCTCGCCGCCGCCGCCTCCCTCTCCCTCCTTCTCATCTCCGCCTCCTTCCTGCCCTGGTGACCCCTGTACGATGCCTGGATACGCATGGCAGCGGCGTCCTTGCGCTGGCGCTGCATAGTACGGACACGCTTGCGGTCCTGGGGGGGAGAGAGCTCGAAGCGAGTGAGGGGGGTGATGGGGACAAAACACACGTCACCACCACCACCACCATCTCTCTCACTATCAATCCATCAATCACCACATCTCTCTCCATTCACTTACCTTGTGCCCCCGGAAGGTCTTCTGTATCCTCATCGCCGCCCCATGCGCCGCGTCCTCCTCCTCCTCCAGTTGCCTCAGCCGCTCCTCCACCATGGCCTGCCTCTCCGCAATCACTCTTTGAACCTGCTGACGGTCGCGCATACCTCGGAAACCCGCCTGGATGCGCATGGCCGCCGCCTCTTGTTGGGAAGACGCCGAGTGCGGGTGCGGGTGCGGGTGCGGGTCCGGGTGTGGGTGTTGGTGTGTGGGGTGGGGGAGGTGGCCCAAAGATGGCTCTGGGGCAAAGTCCGATAGGCGAGAGGCCTCCACGGCCAGCAGGGCGCCCTCCAACACCTGTGAAACACAAAGGGAGGGACTGGGGTAAGTGGGTGAGTGAGTGGGATGTGGGTGGGATGTGGGCGGGAAGTGGGTTGTGGGTGGTTGGGAGCTGTAAATAGCGAGAGGGTCTGTTGCTGTTGCAAGCCCCTGCCTCGCTTACTCCCTGCTTATCCTGCCCCACTTTACCCGCACACACACACCCATCCAACCTGCACCCCACCCCACACAACCCCCCCACCTCGCACCCACCCACCCCCACCCCACCTCACAACACCCCTCACCTCCGCAATCGCCTCCTCCTCCTCTGTCCCCATCGACACCATAGACCTCTCATTCCTCACTCCATGCAACCCCATGCCCCCCCCTTGCCCCACGGGCCCCAGCAGCTCCGCCATAGCACGTTGCATTTGCGCGTCACGTTCCCCGCCGATATCCAGCGATTTCTGTGGATACAGCACCGCGTCTCGCATCGCGGTCTCGACTCTCTGGTATCGATCCTCGTCTAATGCCTCCTCGGCAGCATTGCGGGTGCGGGCGCTGGCGCGGGTGGAGGCGGCGCTGGGCTCAGCAGAGAGACGGGGGGAGGGGAACGACGCGCCACTGCGCTCGTTGCCGGGGCGGGCGCTGGTGCGCGCGGAGGGCTTGCTGCGGGGGGGAAGGGGGGGGGTGGGTGGGGGTGTGGGATGGGTGAGGTGAGATGGGTGCTGAGAGGTAGCCACCAAGAAGCTGAGTGCTGTGCTATGTTCCAGTGTCGTTACTGCTACTATTGCTATCATCGTCACTGACATTTCCAAGCGTGTTCCACCACCCCCACACCGCTCCCTCATCTGACCGCGGCGACACGTCCCCGCTGATGAGCAGACTATCACCACAACCACAATCACCACTATTAGTAATAACAGTAATACCAGTATTACACTTGTCCCATGTGTGCCCCCCCCCCCCCTTCATCTCACCGCGGCGACACGTCCCCGCTGATGAGCCGGCTGGCCACGTCCAATGCCGCCGCCTCCGTCTGCAATCGGTCCCTCTCCTTTCTGCGTTCTGCTTCCCGCTTCTCGTCCTCTGCTGCCACGTGGCGCACGGCGCGGCGCACGCGGACGTCCTTGCGGGCCCTGGGGGGGGGGGGGGGGGGTGGTACGTGGGGTGGGACGTGGGGTGGTTAGTTAAGTGGGGTGGTGAGTGGGTGAGAGGGGTGGGAGAGGGGTTAAGGGAGGTAGATTAAGCGCGGCAGCTTGATCGCGATCGTCACGTCACCACTACCAGCCAATAAATAATAATAATCACATTCCCATGCACACCACCCATCACCGTCCCTCACCTGTGCCCGCGATAGGCCGTCTGTATCCTCAAGGCGCTCGCCTCCATCAGCTCCACCTCCGCCAGCTCGGCCATGCGCCTGGCCCGCGCCAAACGCAGTTCCGACACGCGCACTCTGGCGCGGTGGCCGCGGAAGTGTCTTTGGATGGTGATGGCGGCCTGGGCTTCCTGGGCTGAGAAGGCGCGGCGGGAGGGGGCGGCGCCGGGGCGGCTGGGGGGGGGTGGGGGGGGGGGGGGTGAATGGTACTGGTGGGGGATGGGAGGGGTGGGGGATGGGTGGTGCAGATTTGTTGGTGAGAGGTGGGGAGAGGGGAGGAATTCAGTTGATGTCCGGAGAGGGATGGGTGGTGCGGGGCGGGGTGTGTAGTATGTACTATGGATGGTGCGGGTGGTGCGACCACCCATGCCCATACCCCCCCCACAACAACTACTACTCACGTCTGCGCGGCCGTGAACGCTTGTAATTCGTTGAACTTGCTGTCCCTCTCCCCCTTCATTCGATCGTACTGCTCCTGCAGCTTGTCCGCCTTCTCCACCTCCCGCCGCACGCGGATCTTGGCCTTGGCAGCAACATCGTCCACCGACTGCGATTTGGTAGAAGCGGAGATAGGGGTGGGTGATGATATGATATGGAATGATATGATATGATAGGATAGGATAGGATAGGATAGGATAGGATAGGATAGGATAGGATAGGATAGGATAGGATAGGATAGGATAGGATAGGATAGGATAGGATAGGATATTATATGCAATATAAAACAATTTCATACAACACAGACAGATCTCCCACCCCTCACCTTCCCCATGGCCACGTCGTGCTTCTGCCTCCTCCCCTCCACCGCCGCCTCTACCGCTGCCTTTTCCAATTGTGCCGCTTCCTTGGCCATGATCGCCTCTTGCGTGCGCATCTGGCTGTCCAAGTCACGGATCTGCTTCGCCACGCCCTCTTGTTTCGCCTGTGTGCGTGGGGGGGGGGGGGGGGGGGTGATTGGGTGGATGGTGAGGGATCGTATGGGTGGGGGTGCGTGAGAGGGAGCGAGGAGTAGGGTTGTTGTTCAGTGCTTCATGGTTCCTCAGCCCCCATTACAACACCACCATCAACAACAATGCCTATACTTATAACACTACCACCATCCCTCACCATGAGCGTCTTGGTCGAGTACTGGTTCCTGAGCTCCTGCACCTTGCGCCTCTCTCTCTTGCCCCTCATCGCATCCACCGCATCCACGGCCCCGGGGCTGGGCTGGCGCAGGCCGGGGGGAGGAGGGGCGGGGGGGAAAACGTGGGGGGGGCTGCGGGGGTGGCGAGGGTGGGGGTGAGGGTGAGGGTGGGGGTGAGGGTGAGGGAGAGGGTGGGGGTGGTGAGGTGAGGGAGAGGGTGGGGGTGGTGAGGTGAGGGTGGGGGTGGTGAGGGTGAGAGAGGTACGGGTGAGGGGAGGATGGGTGAAGGCATCTAAAGCGATGGATAGCAAGCGCGGGAGTCTTGCATTCACGAGCCATTCATATAGATACCACGCCCCACAGCCCTACCCACACCATGCACTTACCGCCCCTGCCCCCTCCCCGCCCCCTCCTGGCCCATCCTCGCCCCCCCACTCCTCGCAACCCCCACATCCCCCTCCCTCCCGCCCCTAGGCACGGGCTGCCCGGGGTAAGCGGCCTTAAACGCCTCCTCGTATTTCCCCTCCGCCATCACCGCCCCCAGCTCCGCCTCCAGCATCTGCCGCCGCGCCGCCAGCCGCTGCTTTTCCTTTTCCACCTGCCGCTGCCGCTCGGACTCGAACGCGGCCACCCTGCGGTGCGCCTCGGCCAAGCGGCGACGGTGCGCCGCGTTGCGACGTTCGTCGTCCTTCGCTTGCCGCTCAGCCACTGACTGGGCCAGCAGCGCCTGCCTGCGCTCCTCGGCGCGGCGGTGGCGCTCCTCTCGGTCCAGGTCGCGCTCGTCGCGCTGGGGGGGGAGGGTGTAGTGGGGTGGGGTGGGGTGGGGTAGTGCCCGTTGCGATGGGGAGTGGTAGGGTGTGTGAGGACAGGTCAGGCTATTGCTCCCCACTATCCACACCCACCCCACCACCTCTACCACCCATGCCACTCATCACCCATACATCTCCATCACCCCTACCACTCGTCGCATTGAATCTATATGCTAGTTCTATGCTAATCGTCACCTGTGCCTTCATGAAGGCCGCCAGCCTCCTCTTCCGCTTCTCCCTCTCGGCCTGCCGCGTCGACCTGGCCCCCGCCGCCGCCTGCAGCAGCGTGGCCGCCATCTGATGCTGGTCGTGCTCCCCCGGCTGAGCCTCGCCCAGCTGCTGCAAAAAGTCGTGCACCACTTTGAGCAGCACCTGCGAGGGGGGGAGGGGTGATAGACATGAATGGAATGAGTGTGATTGTGGACTACCTTCAGCAGCACCTGCGAGGGGGGGAGGGGTGGAAATGACTTGATAGGGAGACATGGAATGAGTGTTATCGTTGACCACCTTCAGCAGCATCTGGGGGGGTTGCAGGAGGGGTGTTGCACATCAGTGCAATGGACACCCAACCACCACCACCACCCCCACCCCTCACTTCCCTCCCCATGCGCGTCATGACCGGGTCACCTGATGCACACCCCCATCACACACCCCTTATATCCACGCTCACCTCCCTCTCGATGCGCGCGATGGCCGGGTCCCCCTGCGGCCCCATGGCGGCCATCTGGTCCCTCATCTGCCGGTAGACCTGGATGATCTTGAGCTTCGAGAACTGACGCACGAACAACTCACGGTCCGCGGAGTCCCTGGGGGTGGGGGAGGAGGGAGAGGGGATGGGTACAGTTGCAATCATGCAATGGCACTCGCACCCACACATTGTGCGACTGTCGCCATGCCACGTCCCGCTAACGCTGCTAATCCCATTTGCTCTGCTTGCCCTCCCCACCCTCGCCACCCCCACCACCCCTGCCATCTCCGCCACCCCCACCAACCCCCCTCACCACCCCCACACCCCCCCTCACCCTCCCCCCCCAATAACCCCCCCCTCACCAGTGCCACGCCAGCCCCGGCGCGTCTCCGTCCGCCCCCTCCCTTGCGTGCATCTCAAGCGTCTTCCTCGTCTCCTCCAACACCGCGCGGATGGCGGCGGGGGACGAGAACACGGCCTTGATGGCCGAGAAGTACAGGCCGCGCTGAAGGAGCACGCCGGCAGCCGTGACCTGCGGGTGCAAGAAAAAGAGGGCTTTGATGGAAGAGGAGTGCAGGTTAGGCTGCAGGAGCACGCCGGCTGCCGTGACCTGGATGGGCGGAGAAGGGAGTGGGGGGTGGTATGAGTGGGCAAGGGTGAGATGAGGTGGAGAGTGGTGGTGGTGACGTGCATGAGTGGGTTTGAGGCGAGGCGGGGAGTGGAGGGTGGTCCTGACACCCACCCATGCACCACTCACGCACCCCACCCACGCACACCCGCCCTCACCTGCAGCGCTCCCGCACCCACCCCTGCACCCACCCACTCATGCACCCATCCCATGCACCCCCGCCCTCAAAAAGTCTCACCTGCAGCGCGGGCTTCTGGTCCTGCAGCGTTTCAAGCAGCTCCGCCAGAACGAGGCGGTCGGCGGGGGACGAGACGAGGAGCTCCGTGGTCAAAAAGGAGAGGAGGGCGTCGCGCTGCTCGCGGGGAGTGCCCTGCTTGAGGACCACCCTAAGGCGGGACAGTCCCTTGGCCAGCTGTGCCGCGTTCGGGGGCGCGCGGCGGGGCGGGTCGGAGGTCGCCGCGGCGGGGGCGACGCTGGGGTTCCAGGAGGGGCGCGGGGCGGGGTCGAGGTACTCGTTCGCGGGGGCAGGCGGGCGCGGGACGCGGTGGGAGAGGAGGTGCGCCTGGGCCATGCGTGCCCGCTGGGAGGCCGACGCCGGCGCCATGCTGCGCGCGTACGTGCTGTGAATCCGGGCCACGCGGTGACGCAGCGCTCCGGTACCGTCCTCCGATCGCGTGGCGTCCGCGGAACGGGCGCGCGCTGCGGGGACGGCGGGAGAAGCGGAGTTGGACTGCGGCGACAGCTGTGAGGGCGCCGCTGGGCCCCGACTCGCCCGACCGAGGCCTCCGCGTGAGGCATCTAAAAGCAAAGATGAATATTCAGGTCCAAGAGCCCAGGCTCCGCTCCACGGAGCCACGCGGGCCCCTCGCAAAGCCCGTCGCTCGCACGTCGTCGCACCTGCGCCCGTCTCGCGCCGCGTTTCCTGCGTCTCCTCGGGCACGCCGAGCTCCTTCATCCATTTCGGAATCCCCCGCGGCTTGCGGATGAGCGAGGCGTCCAGGTACGGGTTCGCGGTCTTGCCCGGGAGCTCCACAGCGCGCCTGGGGCTGCCGGGCGCCACATCCCGGGCGCTCCCCGACATCGCCTGCTCGACGCGCAATGCACTAAACGTGCTCAGGATGGGAACGAGGAGGTCGCTCTGCGAGGAGGGCGCGGGGCGGGGAGCGGTGTGCCCGAACATGCCGCGGCCCAACCACGCGCCCTGGAGCGAGCCGAACTGCCCCGACGGGAGTGGCAGACAGACACAAGCATGACTTGTCGCTGGCCTATCCAGAAAGGACGATGCGGCACGCGTACTTCCAAGGCGCTCGTCGCATTCCCATGCGCGCACGCTGCCAACTCCCAGGACCGGCCCGTAAGGGCTGTCTGCCGCTGCCATCGCATCACCGACCAAGCGAGCCTACCAAGGACTACAGCCAGCGCCCATGCCCCCCCGGCCTCGCCTGCGGGGTCCATGTCGTCTCGCGGACGACCTGGAGCGTCGCCAGCGGCTTGTTGAAGTGCCTGCGGGCCCGCTTCCGCGCGTTCGACCTCGCACTGATGGCCCTCGTGCGTCCCCCGCTCGGGGGGGCGGGAGGCTCGAGGGCCGAGGCCTCCATCGACTCTACAGACTCTACAGCGCGCCCATGGACGGGCACCGCTCGGAGATGTGGTTGGACAGAAGTGACCCCTCGGAAGCGGCGGCCAACCTCGCAATGCCGAACCCCGGACTGGCGGTGCCAGTGGCGCGTCGCCTTCGCCCCCGATCTCTCGCGCGGACGCTCTCGCGAGTCTCCACTGTGCAAAGCGAGTCGACGGCGGGCCAATCGCATTCGACGAAGGCTGCGGACAGGACCTAGCAAGGTCGGGCAGGTGAGAGGAAGCGCGAAACTGGACTTGAAAAGCGTGAGCCGTCGGCGTTGAGGTAGTACGGAGGTAGGGTGGGTGACGTGAGCGTGCCTCGGGCGGGATGCGCGGTGGATGGCAAGCAGCGAGTCCTTCTGCCATGGCCCCGACGTCGGCGTTGCTAGACGTTGGTCGACGTATCCGGGGGTGCAGTAAGGCTAAGTAGAGTGTCTGTCATCGGCAGGTTGCGAGCGTGGGATTGGTGGACGGTCCAGCTGCGCGCGGGGGACGCTCCTGTAGCACGGACATTGCACCACCTGTCCCGTCAATGCAGCCGCTATCGGGGTAGTTGATCGCTGCTGACTACTCACTAGCTTGTTATCTGGGTGTGCAAGCGCGCTTACGCCCCAACCGGCGATCCTGGGCGCTGTTCATTGTATGCTGCAGTGACCGATCGCAGTGAGCGCGATCATGGGCAAGGCAAAGCGCCGGGCCGTCGCCGGGGCGGGCGCGGAGGCTCAGGATAGGGACTGGATGATCGCGGAGGAGGAGATGGAGGTGGGCGAGTCGCTGGGGCGGGGCTGGCAGGGTGAGACATTTCGGGGCCGGTGGAACACACTTGCCAGGTGTCGGGACATGCACGGGGTGTGCTGCTGCGAGGGCGGGCAGGCGGAGGTGGTGGACGTGGAGGTCTCTGATTGCGGGCGGGACGGCGTGACGAGCCTGGACGAGGGTAGCAAGGTGGTGGTGCGTGGGGGGCGCATTGTGCGGTGCCGAACGTTCCATGGTGTCGACTGCAACCGGGGCGGCAAGGCCGAGGTGCGAAACGTGGAGATCTCCGAGTGCGGGAGCTATGGCCTCTTCTCCTGCGGTGGCAGCCTCACGCACAGCGGGTGCACGGTGACGGGGTGCGGGAGGGGTGCCCGCTTCGGGTGCTGATGATGTGCAGGCATCCTTTGGCGTCATGGGTCTCTGTGAGCGCTAGTGTAGCGGCGCGAGAGGGAGGAGCGCCTGTTTGCCAACCTTTCACACGTTCCCTGGAATGTGCCTTGAAGGCGAAACGCGGCCCGCCCGCAACAATCTCTGCAGCGTGACAACCTTTACAGCGCGCCCATGAACGGGGACCGCTTAGAGATGTGGTTGGACAGAAGTGGTTCCTCGGGAGCGGCGGCCACCCTCGAGTTGGGCGACCCTGGCTCACTGACTCAGCCAGAGGTGCGTCGCCCGCGCCGATCGCTCGCGCGGGACGCTCTCGCGGGTATCCACTGTGCGAAACGAGCCCTCGATGGGCCGGTTGCATCCGGCGAGGGCGCTGCGGAAAGGACTGGGAGGGCCTGGAGTCCTCGTGCCCTGGGAGGTGAGCAGGAAGCGCTTATCTCGGCGTAATACACGACAGCTGTCTGTATTGAGGTAGTATGGAGATGTGCGGGTGCGCTTGAGCCCCAATCGGCGACCCTGGGCGCTGTTCATTGTATGCTGCAGTGACCGATCGCAGTGAGCGCGATGGGCAAGGCTAAGCGCCGGGCCGTCGCCGGGGCGGCCGCGGGGGGTCAGGCGAGGGACTGGATGATTGCGGAGGAGGAGCTGGAGGTGGGCGAGTCGCTGGGGCGGGGCTGGCAGGGCGAGACGTTTCGATGCCGGTGGAAGGGGCGCGATGGCGCCGTGGCGGTGAAGCGGCTGGACGCGGACATGAGAGGCGTGGCGGAGGGGTCGGCCGGGGAGGTGATGGAGCGGGGGAGGGAGGAGCTGCGGCGGATGGCGGCGGCGTGCGCGGGCTGCAAGCGCGTGTGCCGGTGAGTGCCTGCTGCGCAGGTGTGCTGGCTGTCGTGGGGGCGTCGCGATGTCGTTGGCTCGCGTAGCATGCTCCTTTGCACACGTACACGGAAGCCAACTCGCAAAGGGTTTGTCAATGCTCAGAGAGCCACGCTCATGTGCGTTTGCGCAGGGTGCTGGGCGTGACGATGAAGGGCGCGCAGCTGCACATCGTGACGCCGCTGCACGAGCGGGGGTCGCTGGCGCGGCGCGTCGCGGAGCGTGGGGCGGGGCTGGAGCCGGCAGAGGTGGCGGAGGTGGCGGTGCAGGTGCTGGAGGGGCTGCAGGAGCTGCACGAGCGGGGGATCGTGCACGGGGGCGTGACGCCGACGAACGTGCTGGTGGAGGAGGGGGGCGGGGTGGTGCTGGCGGACTGCGGGCTGGCGACGGTGGCGGAGAGGATGGGGGTGCCGGTGAGTGGGCGCGGGGGCGGGGGCGTGGCTGCAGGCAGGTGCGGGTGTGGGGCTGCGGGGATGTTTGCAAGTGTACTAATGATATAACAGCAGCGGGGGCAGTGAGGGCGCGGGGTGAGGTGCTGACGAGCACGTTGTGTTGCGTGGTGCGCAGGTGGGCGGGCACGGCAGCTTTCGGGCGTGCGTGAGCAGGGGGCAATACCTGGCGCCCGAGATGTGGGACTGGGATCTGGGCCCGGCTGCGGCAGCATCGGACGCGTACGCGGCGGCGGCGACGCTGTGCTTTGCGGCGTCGGGGCGGGCGCCGTTTGAGGGCCAGAGCGTGATGCAGATCACGGCAAACGTGCTGACGCTGGGGCGGTTCCCGGAGGTGCCGGCGTCGGTGTCGGAGCCGCTGCGGTCGGCGCTGCGGGGGGCGCTGGTCAAAGACCCGGGGCAGCGGACGACTGTGGCGGACATGCTGCGGGCAGCGAGGGAGAGCCGGTGAGGCGTTGGTGGGGGAGCAACCATGCTCAAAGCGGGGAGTGAGCGGTGTGTAGCACGTGGGTGTTGTACGTGGGTGTGGCACGTGGGGCAGGTGTGGCAAGGCTGTGATGCGCCGGTGTGGTGTGGCTGTGTGCAGGGATCGGCTGGCGAGCGTGGATGGGGTGCAGCGGGGGCTGGCGGCCGTGAGCGTGGCAGAGAGCGGGGGCAGGCCGGGGCAGGCGGGCGAGGGCGAGGGCGAGGGTGCGGGAGGCGCGGAGCGGGCGGAGGAGTGGTGGGTGGCGCTGACGAGCGTGTTGGGGCAGCCGAGCGAGCAGCGGCGGAGGGCGGCGTGGGAGGCGTTGGCGGGGACGCTGGCGTTGCGGGGGGCGGGGCTGGAGTGGGCGGAGGTGGAGGCGAGGGTGCGGGCGGCGGGGGCGGTGGCAGCGGCGGCGGGGTCAGTGAGGGCGCCTAGGCCCGCTGTGACGGCTGCGCCGGCGGCTGCGAGGGCGCGCAGGCCGGCGCGCGTGTGGACGGGTTCTGAGGTGGTGGAAACGGTGGCAGATGGCAGCGTGGTGGACCTGGGGGGTAGGGAAGTGGTGCTGACGCGCGCAGCAGTGGTGGTTGGGGTGGGGAAGGTTGGCACGTTGCGGAACGGGACGGTGCGGGTGGTGAACGCAACCTTTGAGATGATCGGCGCGCTGCGGGCCGTGATGGGCGGGGAGCTGCGTCTGGAGGGCGTGAGGGTGGTGGGGACCGGGATCGTGCTTGATGAGGGTAGGGCTTCGCTGGTCGGTGCGGAGGTGGTGGACAGCCCTAACACGGGAATCGTAGTTATGGGTGTGGGAAGCAAGGTGGCCATGCAGGGCGGGCGCATCGCAGCTGTCGCGAACGATGGTGTGCTCGTCAACGCGGGCGCGCAGGCGGAGCTGCGGGACGCGGAGGTCGCCGATTGCGGTGACTGCGGCGTCACGTGCAATGGCACGGGCAGCAAGGTGGTCATTCAGGGTGGGCGCATTGCGGGGTCTAGAGGGACGCACGGGCTGACCTGCCAGGAGGGGGCGTATGTGGAGATGCGGGGCGTGGAGATTGTAAACAGCCAGCAGTGCGGGTTCCTGTGCTCGTGCCATGGCAGCAAGGTGGTGATGCGGGGTGGGCGCATTGCAGGGTGTCCGGACATGCACGGGGTGTGCTGCCGCGAGGGCGGGGAGGCGGAGGTGGTGGACGTGCAAGTCTCTGAGTGCGGACAGGACGGCGTGACGAGCCTGGGCGAGGGTAGCAAGGTGGTGATGCGCGGGGGGCGCGTAGTGCAGTGCGAGCTGCATGGGGTAGACTGCAACCGGGGCGGGAGAGCCGAGGTCAGCGGCGTGGTGATCTCCGAGTGCGGGAGCTATGGCCTCCTCTCTAGCGGGGGCAGCCTCACGCACAGCGGGTGCACTGTCACGGGTTGCGGGAGGGGTGCGCGGTTTGGGTGCTGAAGGGCAGGCGTGCTTAGGAGGCGTGCGTAGGGTGCGAGTCATGTCCTCTTTTCCGGTCCCGTTTCGTGTTAACACGTGGTGCAGGTGCAAAAGGGCAGGCGTGCTGTGCTGTGCGTCCACACACACACACACACACACAATGTTGCCCCAGAGTTATTGCACGAGGTAGAGAAGCGCCCGTCTGTGTCAAGCGTCCACACATCAATTCCCTTCCCGGCAAGCTTCTTGAAAGCGACGCGTTTCTCTACGACGCACCGCATCATCTCCACCCCACCGACTCTCCCCGCCCTCTGCCCGTGAGTCATTCAAACTGCTCCCCTGGCCAGACACCGGTCATCGACCCTTCTAATCAGAACCCCTTGGCCGTGGCCTTGCTCTCCTCCTTCTTCTTTTCGGTCTTCTCCTTGCTCCCGCCCGTGAGAGAGCTGAAGAAGTTCGTCACCCCGTCCTTCAGGTTGTCGATGGGCGTGCCCGGGAGCTCCTCCTCTGGGGGGATCAGGAACACACCCTTGGGGACGTACCAGGCCTTGGGGTCCTCCTGCAATGCGCGAAATGCCAGTCGATCGTCAGACGCGCACGCCGCACATGGCCACGCCAGGCGGGCCAAGCATCCCAGCTCCGGCGCTCTTGTGCACATCACATCCGCCCCTCGCCTTGTCCCGAATCTTGAACCCGAATTCAAACTCCTTGACGAACCGCAGCTGGGGCAGCGACCGGACGGCCATGGTGGTGATCTTCTTGTAGTCCTTGTAGAGCACCTGCCCGATGTTGCGGATCAGCGTGTCCCGCGCCGTCGTGTTCGTCCCGTTCGACGACTCCCAGGTCTTGACCAGCACGTTGGCCGCCGTCCCGCCCTTCACGATCGTCATCGGGATCCACGACGGCAGCTTCTGCGAGCGCGAGCCGGCGACACTCGCGCGCCGGCTCCGCGGATGGCGGGGACTCGCGCCCGCGGCCTGCCCGCACCTTGGAGCGGATGAAGACGACGAACTCGGCGTTGTCTGGGTCCACAGGGGGCGTCGGGGGCATCTGGACGGAGGGCGGGGTCCTGGCCATGCGGCGCATGGACTGGCCCTTGGCGTACGCGATCACGTCCCGCTCACGGGCGGGGCCCGCGGAGGGGAGGGGCGCGGGGAGCCCCGCCAGGGGCGCCGGCCTGCGAGCGCAGACCGGCAACGATACTCAGCGCGAGTTTCCGGCGATGCCGCCCATCCACGGTCGAATCTGACGATGGAGAAATGGGACAGCATGCCTGGCGGGGTCGCGGCATCGCCAGGCGCGCGGGCGGAGAAGGCTGGCCAAGAGCTCCCAACGACGCGAGGGATGCGCCACCAGCCCACTACGGAACAACCGCGTCCATAAATGCATCGTTCCGTCCCGATGCGAACAGGGATGGAACAGGCACGGGCACGGAGCAGCCCACAGCGAGGGTCGAGGTCGGTGCGCTGCGCCGGGAGCACGGCTCTGAGGCCGTGGGGCACCGCGATGGTCGCGAGCCATCTCTATCAAACCACGGCGATTGCGACCGGGGAGCAGGGCGTGCCCGTCCCGCGGGAAAAGCAGATAAATGGCTGCGAAGACTTGCGGGGGTGCAGGCGCACGAGCCTGGGGCGTGACCCCCCGCACGACAAGATGCATGTCATTCGCAAAGCCTGGGCACGCCGGATGCCCGCGCGACCCACCGGGAGCATGGGGCGCCGACCTGGCGCCCCGATGAGCTCGCCACTGGGCAGCGGAGCGTCGCCTGCATCGTGGGAAGCGATGTTTGAGCGGCACGGAGCGGGCAGGGGACCGGAAGCTGCTTCGTCGGGACTGGCATGAAAAATGCCAGTCCGGGTGACCAACGGACCCGAGCATCCCAGCGCTCGCCGACCGCATTCGCACGCCAGGGCCATCGCCAGACTCGCTGCGCTGGACAGTGGCGCCTGGGCCTCTTGGGCAGGGGTCGCACGGACGGGCGGGGACCGGGACCCGGGCAGACCCTGCGCGGGGCTGAGGAGGACGACCAGCGGCCATGAACAGCGTCCTCTCCGCGGTGGGGCGGATGTTGAGGGAGACGGGCCAGCTGCTGGACCGCACGGGGTGCAGGCTCCAGGTGACGGGCGCGCCCGGCATCCTGGCCCCGCGGTACCCTGATCCCCGACGTCGCGCTGCCAAGCTCCTCCAGCAGGCTGAGCTTAATGCGTCGGCACTGCTGTGTCGCGGGGAGGCAGCGCGGGGCGCCGGGCACGTCGTGCATCCGGGGCTCCGTGCCGCCTGGGGGGCTGGCAGGGCTCCAGAGAGGCATGTTTTGGACACATGCATCGTGACCTCCGCGAGGCTGGCCACGTCTCGCCCCCCATCGCCGGCAAACCCTTCGCCTTGCCCTGCTCAGCGATGCCGCGCATCCCGGCCCCCGCAGGGTCTCTACGAGTTCCGGGAGACGCTTTACAGGAGCCGGCCCGTGATGAGCATCCTGCGCGAGTCCCCGCAGCTGGGGAGCAACGTCTTTGTGGCGCCCTCCGCCAACGTGATTGGCAAGGTCCAGGTGCGCGCTCCCCGCGGCTCCTGCCGAGCGGCTCGCTGGCTGGGATGAAGGATTTCAAACGCATGTGTAGGCGGTCACCACAGCGGGTTTCCAACGGCGCGGTGCCCGCAGCTGGGTGCCAACTCTTCGGTGTGGTATGGGGCCATCGTCCGGGGCGACGTCGCGCCCATCTCGATCGGCAACAACACCAACATCCAGGTAAGGAGGGAGAGCAGCCGTGCGAGGGCGCGTTGGGTGCCCCAGGCGTCGCGACGAACCCCACAGGCCCAGCCTCGCTCCCCCGCATGCCCGCTTCGTGCCCGCCCCTCCGCCCCGGCCCCTGCGGCCCGCGCGAGCCTCCTCACCGTTCCTTCCATCGCGTCGCGCAGGACAACGCGGTCATCCACGTGAGCCAGGCGACGCAGAACGGCGCCAAGCCCGCCCACCCCGTAATGATTGGCAGCCACGTGACGATCGGGCACGGGGCGACGGTGCACGGCGCGACGGTGGAGGACGAGTCGCTGATCGGCATGGGCGCGACGGTGCTGGACGGGGCGGTGGTGGAGAGGCACTCGATGGTGGCGGCGGGCGCGGTGGTGCCCCCCAACACCCGCGTCAAGGCGGGGCAGGTGTGGGCCGGCAACCCGGCCAAGTACCTTCGCGACTTGACCCCCGAGGAGGTGGCGTTCCTGTCGGCCTCGGCCGGCAACTACGTGGCGCTGGCCGGCAAGCACCGGGAGGAGAACGCCAAGACGTTTGAGGAGGTGGAGCGCGACAAGCAGGTCAGCCGCGAGCGCGCCGCGGGGCTGGGGCAGCCGGAGACGGCGCCGGCCGAGACGCAGTCGGGCGTGCCGGTCACGCACTGAGACTCGAACCTTTTGGGATGCACGGGGCGAATCGCTCGGTTTGAAAGAAAGGCGCTCCCGCCGACCAAAGTCCGCCGCGCGCGCGCGAGCGGGTTAGGGCTGCAGACGCGCGCGGTCGCTTCGCAGGGCAGGTTCAGGAGGCTAGAGGAAGTGGAGGCTAGGAGGGGTCAGGATGCCGGGTTTCGACATGCGCCGCCGTTCATTCAAACGCCGAAGACGGTGTTGGTCGCCTTGGAGTACTTGGAGGGGGAGGAGGGGCGCGGGGGGCCCATGTTGGCCGCCGCGGCCTGCATGGCCTCGATGGAGGGGCCGTTGGAGGAGCTGGCAGCAGCTGCCGCAGCGCCCGCAGCAGCGCCCATGGTCGCGGCGCCCATGCCAGCGGCCACGCCACCCTCCTCGAAGATCATGCCCTGCGCGACGCAAGCGAAAGCACTTATGATAAGTATACGCCAGTTGCGATGACCCTGGCCAGCTCGCGTTGCCTGCCGCAAGCGCAGGAAGCGCAGGGGTCCTACAGCAGATGGGCATAGTGAGGGTGCCTCACGATCGTGAGGCTTGGGTCCTCACCTCAGCCTTGTCGATCTGGGCGCAGAGCTCGTCGATGTTCTTGGCGATCGTGTCCGTGATGGCCTCGAGGGGCAGGATGCCGAAGGGCTCCTCGATCTGAAGGGGCCAAGAAAGGGAGCGGGTGGATGCGCGTGTGTGGCTGCGCATGCGTGGGGCGGGACAGACGCCACCATTTGGACCATGGTGGCAAACAGCGGCTGAGCTGTGAAGAGCGCCGACCCTCTACGCCCAAGCACCCACCTGCAGACCGATCTCGTCAATGCCCAGCAGGAGGAAGGCGATGACAGCCATAGCCGGCACCACGTCCCACCCCAGCGAGTGCCACAGGCTGCGGGCGAGAGAGGCCAGAGCGGGTGAGAACGTGATCACGACCCCTTGAGGAAAGCAACCCATGGAGGAAAGCAGGCCAGTTTGCATCGACCCTTTGCAAGTTCTTAGTAGCAGGCTCCGTCACTCGTCATCTGCAGTCCCGCTCACCCCAGGGGCAGCAGCGCCAGCCAGATGGTCATGAAGCGGGCGATGTGGTGGGTGTAGAAGAGCGGCACGGGGGTGCGGAGAATGCGCTCGCATCCACCCAGGGCATCCTCCATCGTCGTCAGGTTGCTGTCCAGGTTCTGAGCCATCTGGGGCGTCAGGGTCTTGTCGGCGCGGATCAGCGTCGACATGACCTGCGGCGAGAGCGGGGAGGGTTGAGTTAATCGGTGGGATAGGCAGGAGGTGAACAGGAAAGGCCAGGGCAGCAATGCGCAGTTCACGGACTTCATTTCTCTGTCTACTCTGCATTGGCTCTCGCCTGGAGGCAGAAGTTGGGGCGGTGCGTCATGGAGGTGATGACGGCGACCTCGTGGGGCGTCATGCCGACGCGGAGTAGCTCCTCCTTCACGTCCTTGTCGTCGCGCATGTGGCACATGAAGGACTTGACGAAGGCCTTGGTCCAGCGGCCGAGGTCCTTGGCGATGGCCTTGTCGCCCATGAAGGTGAGCGCCTGACGCGTGAAGTCACGGCTGCGGTTCACCTGGCTGCCCCACATCTGCGGAAGGGGACGGGAGGCGCAGGTGTCGTTGAGCTCCCAAAGCATCGCAGTTCGGATCGCCGGCGGCTCGCACGGGCCGGGCCGCAGTGCCGCAGTGCGACGGAACAACAACGGAACTGATCGACCAGGCATCTTCCTCGAGCGAAGCGATCATCTGCCAGCGATGACCGCACCGCATGAGAAGCGTATCGGTAGCGGCGGCGCACCTTGCGGGCCTCATCCCACCGCCCGTAGGAGGAGTTGGTGCGGAACACGAGCAGCAGCGAAAGCGCGAAGGCCGTCAGGGAGAAGGGCGCGAGGCCGACGTCGGGGAGCACGGGGACCCACTCGGGCAGCATCTCCTCCGTCTGCGAGCGCACGGCGGGGCGGGCGGGTCGGCGGGGCCCGCGGACGGCCTCCCACATAGGCCAGCGTGTGTGTGAATAATATCCACTTGTGCAAGGGCCCGCCCTGCCCCGCGGCTGCCCTCTGCAGGCTCGATGGAGGCGCAATAAGCGGTACTCGCCTGTAAGGTGCCCCACAGCGCGAAGAAGGCGCCGTCGAAGGCGTACCACAGGCTGGCGGGGAGCAGCGCACGCACTATCCCCGAGCGGAAGATGGAGCCGATGTGGCGGCCGTAGCGGTCCGAGGTGCGGTGACGCTTCCAGTCCTCGAGCGTGAACACCGTGCGGCTGCGGGCAGGGGCCGGGGCGGCGATCGCACGCCGGCAGAGCACGCGCAGCAGGGCACCAACGTCGGAGGTGCGGGCCCGGCCCGGCCACGGTCGCCGGGATCGCCCCATGACGCCATCGGTGCGCATATAGCGACAAATCCGCGACAACGCGGCGCATCGGGGGCGGCGGCGCTGCCCGGCGGCGCCCAGCCGTACACTCGTGCATGTCCCATCCCAGCCCCGCCGTCCGCGCGCCCCGGCCCCCAACACGCCGCGCGCTGCCTCCAGTGCGTAAATTCGCCTCACCGGTAGGGCCTGGACTCGTCCAGAGGGTTATCGGCGTACTTCTTGGGGTTCTCGCCGGAGTTGCCCTGGGGGACCCATCCGGAGGGGCTGGGGGTGGGCGATCCCGAGCGCGTGGTCTTGGCCGCGGCTGCACGAGGGAAGGAGAGCGTTTGCAGTGAGCGGGGGAGGGCGCGGGGGGGCCGCGCGGGCGCGACGGCCGCCTCGCGCCGAGGCTCCAACGCGGAGCACCAACGACTCGTGGGCCGACAGCTTACCTGCCGTCATCCGGGGCACCTTGCCCGAGGCGGCCTCCTTCGCGCCGCCCAGGGGCAGGCGCGCGACCGAGACGCGGGCCCGGGCGGCCGGGCCGGCGGGGAGCGCGGGCAGGCCGAGGGCCGAGGCCCGGGACTTGGCCTGCGCCGCAGAGGCGGCCTGGCACCGCTGGACCGTCATCCCAGACGACATGCTGCGAGATCAGGTAAGATCGCTTTTAATTATCCCGGGATGGCCCTCGAACGCGGCCTATAGACCTCTCCGAGCGCGCGTGAGGGCCAAATGCCCAACTGCTACTACCTATGCCCGGCCGGCGCCCGTTGCTTCGCAGGGTGGCACCGTGACGCATCGCACCTGTCGAAACGACGATACTTTAGCAGTCAGAAGGCTGCTGAAGCCCGGAGAGCCTCCAGTACAGCCGCTCGACTGGCTGGGGAGAGAAATCCGGTCTTTCGACGTCGACAGGGGTGCTCAGACCGCCGGCCGTGTCCTGTGGCACTCAAACGCGAAGACGGAGATAGGCAGGGGTCGCGATGCGCCGCAGGCTCATCAGGAGCCACGAACTCGTGCCAGTGGGGAAAGCCCCCTGTCGGACGGAAGTCGGCGACCACCGGCTGCGGGACATAACACGCCTCCAAAACAATCCAGTCTGATTAGCCGGGTTGGCCAGCCGCGCCGTAGCTGGTCGTTCCGTGTGACCAGACCTGAGCCGCCAGGGCCAGCAGGGAGCGCCGTTGGCGCGAGAGGCTCTGCCATCCGTTTACAATGTCGGGCCAGTCATGGGGGAGCTGGCTCTCCGACGTGACGTCCAGCATTTCCAAGTGAGGAGCCCGTCGCTGCCCTCACCTGAGTGTGCGCCCATGTTTTGACCCGCCCCGCGCCAGGCTGCGGGGCGAGTGCTCCTGCATGGTCAGCGAGGCCGTTAATTTCTGCGGCAGCCGCCTCCTCGGGATGGCGGCGATCGGGCGAGCGCGGCCGGGGCCGCCCCTCGGTTGTCGCCTCCGGCACCGCGTTGCGTTGCGGCGCGGCCAGATGCCCGCGCCCGCCCATCACTCTGCGGCTCTTTGCTCACCCTCCTTGCGTGCTCGATAGTCGCGGTCGCCGCCGCGGCCAGCCACGCGCCGTTCTTGCCGCCGGACGTAACGCCCGCCTCCTGCCGGCACCCGCGCCCGCAGATCTCTGGGCTTCGATGCGATGGAGGTGGTGGATCCGTCAGGCGCTAAGCCGACGGACACGAAGGTCGACGAGCGCCGCGCGAGTTTCCTCTCCACCATCCGCGACTTTGTCGGGCAGGATGTCCAGGTGCGCCTTTTTCCCAGACATGCTGGCTCCGGCGCGACTCGAACCGAATCCTCCACGTCATCCCACCCACTCCCTCGACGCCTCCGTCGCGCAGCCACGCCCATGCTGGCGCACCAATCGAGCCCGGTAGCGCACGCAAGCCCCCATCGCACCGCCACCATCCCCGTTCGCAGTCCCTTCTGTCCGTGCCCGTCTACTTCATGGAGCCCTTCACGACTCTCCAGAAGGTCGCGGAGGTGATGGAGCACGCGGATCTGATGGACCGCGCGGCAGCAACGGCCGACCCCGCCGAGCGTTTGGCCCTGGTGGTCGCCTTTGCCGTCTCCCAGTACGGGGCCGTCGAGCGGTGCTACAAGCCCTTCAACCCCATTCTGGGAGAGACGTTCGAGTACCACGACGAGCAGCGGGGGGCGCATTTAATGGCGGAACAGGTGTCGCACCACCCGCCCATCGCCGCCATGTTCGCCGATGCACCCGCCTGGACCTACCAGATCATCTCCGCGCCCAAGACCAAGTTCCTCGGCAACTCCGTCGAGGTTTACCCGCTCAACCGCTGCCGCATCACCGTCAAGGCGACGGGAGAGCAGTATTACCTCGTCCCGCCCACCACCGTGGCCCACAACATCATCCTGGGCTACACCTGGATCGACACCTACGGCACCTACGAGGCCGGGAGCGTCACGTCGGGATACAAGTGCGCGCTGGAGTTCACGCCCTGCGGCTGGCTCTCCCAGGCGAGCGAGCGAAGGCGCCCCGACAGCCGCTTCACCCCGCACCCTTGACATGTGGCACCCCCCACACCCCCCACACCTTCCACCTCCCATCTCTTGCCTCTTTCATATCCAATCTCCCACCTCCCAACCCTCTCCCCTCTCATCTCCCACCTCCCATCCCCCATCTCCCATTTCCCATCTCTCATCTCCCTCATGTCTCACCTCCCATCTCCCACCTCCCACCCCTCACACCCAGGGCCGGTACGAGTTCAGCGGGCACGTGACGGACGCGGACGGCAAGCGCCTGATGGTGGTGCGCGGCAAGTGGAACGCCAACTGCGAGATCGCCAAGTGCGACGAGGACGGGGAGCCCCAGGGGGCGTTCGAGCGGGTGTGGGAGGCGCGGGCCAAGCCGGAGGGCGACCCTTACGGCTTCACCTACTTTGCCCGGGAGCTCAACCGCGCGAGGGGGTTCTCCCCGCGGCCGTCGGACTCGCGAAGGCGGCCGGACAGGTGCGGGGGGGTGGAGGGGTGGGGTTGTGGGAGGCGTGACAGATGCGCGGGGGTGGAGGGAGGAGGGCTGTGGTGGTGTGCGGGGTGGGGTGCAAGCAGCACAGCAGTGTTGTTGTGCTGCAGCCATGCGCGATGGAACTAGCTTTCAGGATTTCCTGGCAGCATCATGCACTGACGTGACATGTGACATATCATGTGCTGGTGTCCCATGCGCAGGTACCACTTGGAGATTGGGGAGAATGGCCTCGCCCAGGCGGCCAAGACATTCGTGGAGGAGATGCAGCGGCTGGAGCGCAAGGTGGGTGGGGGATGTGGTATGGTATGCGTGGCGTTGGCATATGTCGATACATCTGGCAAATCCTTTTCACACCTCCAATCCTCGTTCAGCCACCTCTCCACCTCAACACGACCACCACCCTCCATTCACTCACTAACCCCATCCACCACCCTCCCCAGGTGCGCGCGGAGCGTGGGGACAAGTGGGAGCCTGCGTGGTTCAAGGAGGTCAAGTCGGGGTTTACGATCGTCGAGGGGGAGCCGGAAGAGTCGGAATTCCCGTGGTACGAATGGCGGGGGCGGGACATGACCCCACTGCCTGCACCGGCCAAGGGTGGCGACGGGGACGCGGGGGCGGGTGCGGGGGAGGGTGAGGAGGAGGATGATGGGGAAGAGGGGCTGGCGTTCTGCCCGTGGCAGTACCCGGATGTGCACAAGCCGCTATACTTTGAGGACGGCGGGGAGGAGTGAGCGGGGGTTGGGTTGGGTGCAGCGGGCATGCTGTGTGGTGTGGAGTGGTGTGTGGGGGTTGGAGTGATGCAGGGGGCTTCCTGTAATGGCAGTCGTATGTACAGTATATGCACCAGTGCTGTGGGGTGTGCTGTGGGGGTGGGTCAGGAGCCAAACATGTGCGTGGTTGTTGCGGGTGGCGCTGTTGTGGGTTTTGAAATGGCGCTGCAAGGCTTCAGAGGGCGCAAGCTGTGCTCGGCCATGCGTACGGGGCCAATTAAGCGTAAATGCCATGCCAAAGGGGGACATGCGCTGTTAGAAAGAAACAAACAAGGGGCTGGGTCCGTTGCATGCCAGGTGCCCGCTCGCGAGTGCGGTGCGCCAAATGCGCTAGACAGGTACGCGCGTCAAGCAAACATTCCGCGCTGATGGATAGGAAAGGAAGCTAACAAAGAGTTGTTGTTGTTCTAAGAAAAGATACACATGCGCCTTGCTCTCCAAGCCCTCACCCCCACCACTCCACCACCACTCCCCGCTCAATCCACCTCCTCCCCAACCATGACCAGCCCACCCCTGTCATCTAATCCCCCGCTCCCTCTCAGTCCACCTCCTCCACCGTTGGCCCACCAGCCCCTCCGGCCCCCGGCATGTCCCCACCCGCCGTCGCCCTGACATGCGCACTCGCGCCCCCGCCCCCACCCCCGCCCTCGTACATGCGCGTGATGATGGGGGTGCAAATGGCCTCCAGCTCCCTCTGCTTCGCCTCGTATTCAGCCTTCTCGGCGATGGGGTTGTGCTCCACCCAGTCGATGACGCGCCGCACCTCCTCCTCCACGCGGCTCTTGTCCTCCTGCAATGAGGTGCCAGAAACGGGGATTGTCGGAAAGGGTGTCAGAGAGGGTGGCGGGGGTAGTAGATAGCAACTGCCCTGGGCGGAGCATGCACCCAGCCTGCTGCTGCGAAGGGCGCAGTGCTCTGCAGGGCCCAGAGTATCCTGCCTTGTGCCTTGCCCCCCACCCTGCCAAGCACTCACTCCACCTCCCACCCTTCAGCCCCCATCCTGCCCAGCACCTCACCCTTGACCCCACGTCTCACCCCGCACCCCGCTCCCTCCCCGCTCAGCCACTCACCTGTGCGATCTGCACTTTGTCATCTCACACCCTGTCATCGCACATCAGCCACTCTGCCACTCACCGCTGACATCTGCACCTTGTCGTCCCGCACCGTGTTGCGCATCGAGTAGGCGTAGTTCTCGAGCGTGTTCTTCGCCTCGATCTTCTCCTTGTGGCTCTCGTCCTCCGCCCTGTACCTCTCCGCCTCCTGCGTGACAAACGAGCACAAAGGCGACAGGCGTCAATATCAACAGTCACGCGTGCTGCTGTAGGTCAGTTGGACTGACCCATCACATAGTCCACTGCATCGTGGTGCCTTTCCAATACTGCCAGCAGCCACAGTCACAGTCCCTGCCATGCCACTACCATGCACCCTCAGCCACCCACCCCGCACCTGCACCATGCGCTCAATGTCGTCCTTGCTCAAGCGCCCCTTGTCGTTGGTGATCGTGATCTTCGAGTGCCGCCCGGTCGTCTTATCCTCCGCAGACACGTTCAGGATGCCGTTCGCGTCAATGTCGAACGTGACGGAGATCTGGGGCACGCCGCGGGGCGCGGGCGGGATGCCCGTCAAGTCGAACTTCCCCAGCGGGTGGTTGTCCCTCGTCATGGAGCGCTCGCCCTCGAAGACCTGAATCGTAACGGCCGTCTGCGGGTTGGGGAGAGAGCTTAGATAGTGTTGCAGGTGCGCCGGTGCGGCACGAAGGCACCAACACCCACGCAGCACGATGCGTACTCACGCCATGCACGCATCGCTCTCTTGGTGTACAGCACTGCATGACCACCCCCATCATCGCTCCCACCATAACCCCCATCACACCCCCATCATCACCCCCATCACCACCCGCACCACCACCCCCATCACCCCCAGATCACCCACTCGCCTGGTTGTCAGAGAAAGTCGAGAAGACCTGCTCCTTCTTGGTCGGCACCGTCGTGTTGCGCGGGATGAGCACCGTCATGACCCCGCCGGCCGTCTCCAGGCCCAGCGACAGCGGCGTCACATCCAGCAGCAGGAGGTCCTGTACCTTCGAACTCGTCTCGCCCCCAAGGATCGCCGCCTGCACCGCCGCCCCGTACGCCACGGCCTCGTCGGGGTTGATGCTCTTGCACAGCTCCTTGCCGTTGAAATAATCCTGCAACAGCTGCTGCACTTTCGGGATCCGCGTCGACCCGCCTACCAGCACGACATCGTGGATCTTGCTCTTGTCCATCTTGGCGTCCCGCAGGACCTTGTCCACGGGGTCCATGCACTTGCGGAACAGGTCCATGTTCAGCTCCTGCGGGGTGGGAGTAGATGGGAAGAGCACGTTGATGACAATCGTGGTGTGCTGCGCTGTGCTGTGCTGTACCGACAGGCGAGGGCGCAGGTGGATCAAAGCCCCACCCGCTGCACTCACCTCGAAGCGTGCGCGTGAGAGGCTGGTGAAGAAGTCGATGCCGTCGAACAGCGAGTCGATCTCGATGCTGGCCTGGGTCGAGGACGACAGCGTGCGCTTGGCACGCTCGCAGGCCGTGCGCAGCCGGCGGAGGGCGCGGGCGTTGCCGGACAGGTCCCGCTTGTGCTTGCGCTTGAACTCCTCGACGAAGTGCGCCACCATTCGGTTGTCAAAGTCCTCACCGCCCAAATACGTGTCGCCCGCCGTCGCCTTGACCTCGAAGATGCCCTCCTCGATTGCCAGGAGCGAGACGTCGAACGTGCCGCCGCCCAAATCGAAGATGAGCACGTTGCGCTCGCCGCGCCGCTCGGCCTTCTTGTCCAAACCGTACGCGATGGCAGCGGCCGTGGGCTCGTTGATGATCCGCAGCACGGTCAGCCCCGCGATGGCCCCCGCGTCCTTGGTCGCCTGCCGCTGCGAGTCGTTGAAGTAGGCGGGGACCGTCACCACCGCGTCCTTCACGCGCTCTCCCAGGTACGACTCCGCGATCTCCTTCATCTGCAAGAGCGCGAAGAGAGACCTTGCGTTCCGTGCTTGCCCGTTCTGTGTTTGTCTGTGTTCTCCAGAGCGGGCCAGAAGAGCCGGCAACATGGGATGTTGTTGGGGGCCAAACCGTGCCGAACGTGCTGTGATGGGCAGGCATGATGGGCAAGCACGCTGGGGCTGCAGCAGCACGAACGCCATGCCGTAGCACATAAGCTCACCTTGGTCAGCACCATCGCGGAGATCTCCTCCGGCGAGAACGTCTTGGTCTGGCCCTTGAACCGGACGCGCACGCTCGGCTTGCCCGCGTCGCCGGGGACCACTTGGAAGGGCCAGTGCTTCATGTCGCTCTGGACGCTCGGGTCGCTGAACTTGCGGCCGATGAGGCGCTTGGCGTCGAACACGGTGTTCTCGGGGTTCATTGCCACCTGATTTTTCGCAGCTGCGAGGCAACGGTAGGGCGGGATCGGTCAGCGGGAGCGCGGGAGTGGGGCGGAGCAGGCTGCACTCCGGCCATCGCGCAAGATGGCCGCCGCAATCCCGGGCGCAGCAACGCGGCCGAGAAAACAGATGTCGTAACAAACAGAGTCATCCACATGCGAAGGCAGCCGATGCTGTCGATACGGCGGACGAGGGTCTAGAAGCTCACCATCGCCGATCAGCCGCTCGGTGTCCGTGAACGCGACATAGCTCGGGACGGTCCGGTTACCCGTCTCACTCGCAATGATTTCCACCCTGCGAACGTGGGCGGGGAGCGAACGTGGGCGGAGAGCGCGCGAGAGGGGGTGCTGGTGCGCGCTGAGCGATAACCTGCTCTGGACTCGCGAGGACTCGCTTGCAGTCGCACGCTCACCTGTCATTCTTCCAGATACCCACGCAGCTGTACGTGGTGCCCAGGTCAATGCCGATGGGCGGCGCCATCGCTCCACCGTGCGAAGTCCGCGCCAAGTGCGCTCTCTGTGCTCTCGCGGTCTCGTTCGCTCGGCTCTCGCGACAGGAGTGCGCTCGATATTCTCACACTTCAAATCTGTCTCCGCAGGAGTGCGCGGCGGGTTTAAAACTCATTCCTCCGGCACATTCCATGCAAGAAACAGGACCAGAACCATCGAAATCACTCCTGCAAGGTTGCCATCCACCCCTTATCGTCCACGCTCTCGACAACCCGCACAACCGCGCACGTCCCGCGCGAGGCTGCGCCGGGCAGTCCGTCGAGCGCCGCCACTGCGTCCGCCCACTCCGCGGCCGTCGCGCCCCCGGCCCCTTCCACCCTCGCGCCCCCTGCCGTACCCAGCTCCTCCATCAGCGCCGGCAGAACCCACGCCGGCACCGCCCCCGCCACCTCGACCCGCATCCCCCCGCCCTCCGCTCTTGACGACACGGTCGGCGCCGTCGCAACCGCCCCGGCGAACGGCGCGGCCGCGAGGACCCTCGGCACGTCCACGACCCCGCCGCTGGACGCCCGGCCGCGGTAGACGTCCGCGTGGGCGGCCACCAGCAGCCCCGCCAACGCCCCACAGCTCCGTGACCCCTGGGCCAGCAGCAACGACGCTCGTGTCCTGTCCACTGCGGCGCCATCGACCGTCCTGCGACGGGGGGAGCGGGGAAAGGTGGTCATGACTTCATTGGGAATACCACAGCAGCGCCCCTTGCATTTAAAGCTCATGGTATGGTGCCCACCGTATGCCGTGAGAGCGGTGGTACTAGCAGCCCTTGTAGCACAGTTCCCCGATCAAAGAACCGCCTCACCCCTCCGCCATGGCCTCCCGCTGCGCCCGGTCCGCGAGCGGCGCCCAGAAGCGCACGCCCGCCTGGGCCACCAGACCCCGTACGTGGGCAGTGCTTCGCGTGACGACCGCTGTCAGCCGCGGCATGCCCTGACCCTTGGCAATAAATGCGACACTCCCGGTGAACGCCGATCCCGGCGGCGGCAGCACGTGCACGCACCGGACGGCCCCTTGCTTAACCAGCTCAAACGCGGACGCAAGGGCCTCCCCAAACGTGGCGCGGCGACGGGCCATGAACGTCGACGTCCTGGGGGCACAGGAGCCACGAGAAGCATAGGATTAGATCGCTGACGACCCATCGCATCCACCACTCCCGCACCGCTCGGGCGGGTGGTGGTTGTGACCAAGCCAAGCAGTTATTGTCACGACTGCAACCACGCATGGTGGACTGGGCTGTCACCTCTGCGCCTCCGCCAGGACCTCGGCCTGCCCCGCGACTCTCCGGTACTGCCCCTGCCGCTCCTTGGCCGCCTCCTGGGCCGCAGCTGCGAGGCGAGGCGAGGCTGGGTGGTGACACACGTAGCAACAACACAAGCGACGCGCGCGAGCATGTCGCACGAGCATGTGGATGGGTGCCGGGCTAGAGACAACAGAGAGGACATCAGGAAAGGCCGGGACAATAAAGACAGCGTACGAAGATAGCAAGGCCATGATGCCAGCCCCATGCATCTCTCACCGGCATCTGCCTCCTCGACCGCCAACACATGCGTAGGGTCCATTGAATGGCCCGGGAAGCTCCAAACCCCGCAAGCCGAGGCCAGGCGGGCCGCGCGGGGTCCCAGGACGCCCGCCGCGCGGTGCAGGGGCCACCGCGGGCCCGCAGCGTCCGCGGGAGTGGGGCGGAGGGGACCGGGGATCGAGACGGTGAGGCGTGCGTGGATGGAGAGGTCTAGAGGGAGGGACGACGGGTCGCAGGGGACGCGGCGCTCGGGTGGGGGACCCGCGGGAGCCCTGGGGTGGTAAAGGGGCGCGGGGGGCGGATGTCTGATGGGGTGGCGGACCCACGGCAAAGCGCGAAGACGGCATGCAGTGATTGATTGCGAGTCTTCCGAAGCGGCCGCGCCGGACAACTCGCCTCGAGCGCTGCGCGGCTGCGTCGGTTGGGTTCTCCCGAGGGGCGACGATGATACGGTTGGACGATGCGAGGAGACGCGCGATGTCCGCCGACGCTGCCGGTGCGGTGCGACCCTCCTTCCGGGCCCTGCGACACGGAGCAGGGTAAAGTTCGCATTCACGTCCACCACGTCAGGCCCTGCCGACCCTCTACTGCAAAGGCACTCCGCGCTTTCCAGCGTGAGCTATGCTGCGCACGACAACCGTTGGGAAGTCGAATCCTGGACCGGCCTCACACCTGAGCGTCGCGAGGAAGTCTTCCGGGAACGCAGACGTGCCGCTCGGGCCGCCCGCTGCGTCTTGCGGCGCAGGCCGGCTCGCTTCGAGAGCGAGGGAGTCGAGGAGCGACGCTCCCGGGCAACCCACGAGCGCACGGCACGGGGCGTCCTGAGGAGACGCTATGGACGAGTCGCGCGCGGCGTGGCTGGTCAGGGAGCGCTCGCTGAGGCTCCCAAGCCCTGCGGGCGCAGGTGGGTGTCAGCTGTGAATTTTTGCGCTAGGGTGGCATGCACACCACCGTCGGCGCGTGCCAGCTCCGCGCACGCACCGATGTGGGCGTCGATAACGCGCTCATCCTTGCCACGCTTGGCCCCGGCCTCGGGCGCGCCTTCGGGGTCCGCGGACCGCTTGCGAGCCGGAGTGGCGGGCTTGGTGGACTTGAAGCCCCCGACGGCCTGGACGCTTGGATACCCCGCGCTGCCGGACGCGGAGTTATAGAGGGAGCTGCCTCGGAGGGGGCTCCGCGAAGACATGGGCGCCGCGCGCCCGGCACGGGTCCCGCCAACACGAAGCGACGCAACTCAAACGCTGCTCGGCGCCTAGCCGCCGCCTAGGGATGCGCGGCGGGCTGGAGGCTGTTATAAAGTAACCTGACTCGCCAACACGCAGCGGGAGCCCGGGCGCGGGCAGGGGAGGTAAGAGGAGTTCTGTAAAGTGGAGAAGGCGGGGGAGGCGGGTGTGTGAAAAGGAAAGTCAAGTGCCTGGAGTCAGGTGCAGAGGGAATGAGTGCTCATAACGCGGTGTGCTTGGAGCGCGTTTCTGAGGGCTGCGTCGGCCGCACGCTCCATGAACACAGCCCCGTCTGTCAGGGGCGGGCAATTGAAGCCGAGGGGATTACTGGAGAGGCGCGACGGTGAAACAAGCATTTCCCTTTGCGTAGGTTGTTGACGCGGACCTCCTGCGCGAGTGGCCTCAGGATTGGGGCGAGGGCAGGTGCCTTTCTGCATTCTTGTTGAAATCCCAGGGCGTGGCGCCGTCCCCAGCTGCAAGTGGCCGTCATGGTGAAGCGAGGCTTGCCCATGGAGCCCTCGCGGGAGGGGGCGCGCGGTGGCCGCGACCAGTTCAACTGGGCGGACGTGAAGGCCATGCCCCAGAACGAGCGGGACCACTACCTGGGCGCGAGGCGAGCTTGCAAGTTGGCTGTTGTCCGGTTGGCGCGCTTGCGGCAGCCGAACCTTGCGCGGACCCACCAGGCTGGAAGGGCGGAGGAAGGGAAGCTGGCCCAGAGCGTTCCTGCCCGCAGCGTGCACGCGCTGGCGGGAGCGTGGACGAAGGGAAAGGACGTCTACTGGTACACGCGAGATAAGGCTGCCGAGCAGCAGCAGGAGGACGAGTTGGCCTTCATCAAGCAGCGCGAGGTGGGGCAGAGCGTGTGGGTCCCCGCAGCGTCGCCAGCGCGTTTGCTCGGATGCGAGTGACTCGATTGTACCACGTGCGCCGCATCGCCTCTTCCCATGCCTCCACCGCAGCGCGAGATGATCGATGAGGCGCTGGGGATCAAGCCGAAGGAGAAGGTGCTGCCGCAGGGGCAGCTCGACAAGCGAGAGCTGGACCAGTTGATGGGGAAGGGCGCCGAGGCGGAGGCGGAGGGCGCGGCAGGTGCATCATGGGGCTTGAGGGCCCTCCGCAGCTCATTTCCGCAGCTCAAGTTGGGAAGTGCTTCCGCGCCGCGAGCGACGCCCTTCGGCTGCCTGTGCCATCCCTGCAGGTTTCAGCAACGCTGAGGAGCACCGCGGTCTCGGTGGTCGGGCTCCCGGGACGGCGGGGATGACGACGGGGACGCGGCAATTCGTCGCGGACCCTTCCACCGTCTCCCGAGAGCTGCCGGGTCCGCCCGCCGACGAGCCCCGGCCGTCTGGAACGAGCAGAGGGACGGACGTTTCGCGCCCTGCCGGACGGTCCCAGGAGCCCGCGCCGAGCCGCGAAGACGAGCGTCAGCGGCGCAAGGCCGAGAAACGAGAGCGAAAGGAGAAGAAAAGGGCCGAGGCGAGTCGCGATGCATCGCGTGTCAAAAGACGCACCCGTGGCGTTGGTATACGCTTGCCACGCTTCCCATCGATGACAGGGGAGGTCGCATGTGGCATGACGGTGTGTAGAGGCAGGATGGTGGCAATTCTTCTGCGCTCTACCGCGGCCACAGAAGGCAATGAAGCGAGAGGAGAAACGGCGCAGGAAGGAGGAGCGCCGGAGAGGGGCCGCGACGAGCGACAGCTCCTCGGATTCGTCGGGTGGGTCGCGAGGAGCGTCGCCTAACGGGCGAGGGCGTGGTGGGCGCGGGGGGCCCAGTGGGGATGCGGGGCGTGAGGCAGGCGCACCTGGGGAGGGGCGCGGCCGCGGAGAGAAGAGTGGGTACCGGGGCGGGGAGCGAGGAGGGTGGAGGGAGGGCGGCAGGGACGGTGGGTCTGAGAGGGGCAGGGAGAGGGGCAGGGACGAGAGAGAGAGGGGTGGGGATAATAGGAGGAGGGAGCGTGAGTGGGAGCGGGGGCACGAGAGGGATAGGGAGAGGAGCAGGGAGGCGAGGGGGAGGGACGATAGGAGGGAGCGTGAGTTGGAGCGGGGGTACGAGAGGGATAGGAGCAGGGGTGGGGATAGGGACTGGGATAGGCGTGGGCGCGCGTAAGCAATCACATCCAGGCGTGTTTAAAAGGTTCTGTCATTGACACTCACTCTACTCACTCTGCACCATCATTCAAAGGCTTGCACATAAGATTGCCAGCAACACAGTTGGTGCACTCTGCAGGCGCACTCAGCATGCCAACCACCGTCCGCCCCATCGCTCTCACATGAAGGTGAGGAGCATGAGGACGGCCAGCACGACACAGAGGGCGATGATGATGTAGCACTGTGCCTTGCCGCTCGTCTTGCGCATGATCTCCTGCACCTTGCGCTGCGCCATCTTGAGCCGAGACTGCGTGCCGTCCATGTCGTCCCCCACCTGGTCCAAAATGCCACTGCGGTGCCGGGAACGGCGACATGTCAGCGACAGATATGCAGCGCACAGAGGTGGTGCTCTTGAGTGCACTGCCAGTGCCACTCCCGACGGCCCATCGCGAGAAGTGGCAGTGGCCAACTCCAAATCGCCAGACGCCATCACGGCTGATCGAACAAAAAGCCCGCACTGTTTCGCGAAGCCGTGTCCCCTGCAGCCCAACCCCCTCACCTCTGTTGCTTAAGCTCCTCCCCTATCGCAAGTCCGATCTCCCCAATGCGCCCCACTTGCTTCCCCAGGGCCTCCAGATCCTCGTCCTGCCTCGCTAAAATCAAATGCTGCTCTTGCTCCTGCGCACACGAAGCCCGGCCGAGGTCACAGCCAGCTGCAGAGACGTGCTCCTACGATACTAACTAGCCACCACGCCGCCAGCCCTCGCGTTCCCATGACAGCCGAGTGCGTGCTGGGTGCGTGCAAGAGTCACGTGCATGCAGCGTAGCAGTTCAATCCCCCTCACGCACCTGCGACCCGACAAACGCCTCGTTCTCCCTCTCCTTCTGCTTGCGTAGCCGCGAGAGGGGGTCCGCCAGGTCCCCCATCTCCACGTCACCCTTGCTCGTCGCCTGCTTGCGCGCCTCCCGAAGCCGTCGCTGCATGTCTGCGAGCAGGGAAGCACCGCCCTGCCTTCGCTTGCCGGTGCGTTGTACGAGGCTGTGACAGGCCCCAGTTCCCCTCACTGAGACCAAAGGCCTCAACCGACAACACCCAAGCAACTGCATGTTTACGCGCTTGCGGACTCACCCAGAGCCCCCGCCCTCGTCGCCTCCACCCACCGCCTTCGCTCCGCCACCTCCGCCGGCGTCAGCTTGAAGCGATCGAGGTCGCGTTCGCTCATCTTCACGGCGTTGTCGAGCTCGTCGACCTGCCACAGGATCGACACGCACTGCGAGAAGGGATCAAGAGCCCAAGGGGGCGTCGCGAGCGCGCACAGAGCGTCACACGTCTGGCCCCTCGCGTCGCAAGGCCGGTTCGCCTCGCCTTGTCCTCCAACTCCCGCCCCAATTGCTCCGTCGTGGCGCTTGGTGGCATCTTGGACCATTTCTGGTACGCCTCATCCACCTGCGGCCGCAGAGCAGGCGACGCAAGATGGCCATCAGCGTGCCCTCGCCCACGCGCCGCACGCCGACGTCATTTGGCGCCCCAGGCGCACCGCAGCAAGCAAAAACACCCACAATTCCCGGACGCGACCGGCGAGCGTCGCATTCGGCGGGAGCGCCGGAAACTCCGAGGCCGAGAGCCGGACCCTTCCCGCACCTGCTTCACCGTGTCCTGAAGCTCCTCCTTCACCAGGTAGAAAGGGTCGCGCATCGCAGTCCCCATGATCTCCACACTAGCGGCCCCAGTAACCCGCTAGGCCGCAGAAATCCCCTCCAGCCCGCTCTTGGCCTCCCAACAACTCGCGTGGCTATCCGCGCGGGAACTGCTCGCAGCCTACGCTGTAATTTTGCGTGTTAATGTCGTCCACCTGCCGCAGGGTGGCCGCTCTTTCTCCGGGAGCAACGCCAGCCCCCGAACCCTCCCCGGTCTGCCCACGAGTGCGCAGCGATTCGTTCGTTTCAGCACTGCCTTTCATCAGATGGCGCGCAGAGATCCCGCGACAGAAGCTGCTGCCCGCTGGGTCCTCCTGGCCCTGAGACCAGTCGCGCGTGGCTTTCACACGTCCCTGTCGGCCAGAGCCAGCATCCAGCGCGCGTGTTCTCAGCGCAGCGGGTTCTGTTGTCGGGGTAGGAAGGATGGCTGCCACGGCGTGGCTCAGAGCACGCCCCCTGTGGAGTGAGGCCCTCGGCTGCTTGTGCCAGGCCGCCCGCGCCGCAATCTCCGCCGGGAACGTGGCCAGCACACCATCGCCGTTGCAACATCACGTGAAGACGGCCGCATCGGCCTTTGGCTTCGCCAGGCGAGAGGGCGGGGCGCGCATTTTGGGACCTCATCAAGTCTCCCGAGCTTGTGCCCCCTTTCACCGCCGTCCCCGCATCGCCGCAGCGTTTTCTGGGCCTGGCCTGCCCGTGCGAGCCTGGGATCGCAGCACGTGCCCTCGGGGAGCGGAGAGACAGAGGCAACGCTGGGTTGGGCCACTCGTGGGGGGTGGGCGCTGCGTCCCGGGCGCAGTGACGAGGCATTCGGTGCCGCGGAAGGGGCGTCGGTGAGTCATAAAGCATGACATTTGATTGATTGCATGTGAAGCTCAGCGTCTGTTGTGCGTCATCCCTCGCGCTCTGCCTGCATGCTCAGGTGTCCAAAGCCTCTGGGCACGACGCCTCTGTGGAAGATGATGGGGAATCCACCAATCGGGAAGGGCTCTTGCTGCTCAAGGTGAGAGCTTGATCTCTTTTATGAAGGCCTTGTGACAGAGGCGGCGGCTGCTGGAAGGGGTCATGGTCTCGATGCGATTAGATCGCCGCCCGACGGCCTCTGAGCCCGCACCCTCCCGCAGCGGACATACCAGCCGAACAAGCTCAAGCGCAAGCGCACGCACGGGTTCCTGAAGCGGTTGTCGGACAAGAGCGGGCGCCGCGTGCTGCAGCGCCGGCGGGAGAAGGGGCGGTGGCGGCTGACCGTCTAGCTGGCGTCTAGCTGGCCCGCCTTTGCACTTATATGTCAACGTTATTTTTGAATCACATGGATCAACCGAATCACTCGACTGCCTCACATCGTTGTCCCCGCGCCAAGCTGGTACGGAAAAAGCGGCTTGGACGGCGGGAACGTGCTGCAGGCTACGCGCGGGCCCCCGAGGGAGCATAGGAAAGGGAACGGGTGCGGGCTAAGGATCACATAGCCACGCTGGATGCCGAAGCATGGCAACTCAACAAGCTCGCGAAAGTGGCTCAGCAAAGTCGCGTGTCACAGTGCACACACGAGACGTCCATGGACCATCGATCAGTGCGAGTCCTGCTCCTGCGCACCGCCCCCGCTGGAGAGCTCCGCCTGGCTCTTGGGCCCGGTCTCCGGACCCCTCCGACCTGCGAGGACGCAGCAAGCGGGGCCGGGTCACATCTTATGCCCACATGAACGGGATGACGTCCCCACCCCGACCGGCTTGCCCCCCCAGCCCCACGCAAGGCGACGCTGTTCGGTTACTCTTGCACCCCGGCTCTCCCTCCCGTCCCTCACCCCACGTCCCCCACTTGGGGATGAGCCCCGGCTGGCTCTCGCGCATGCGCCGGAGCTCGTCGCGGAAGTAGCACGCCTCGTCGTACCGCTGGTCCAACATGGCCGTCTCCATCGCCACGAGCATCCCCAGCTCGTAGTTGTTCATGAGCATCCGGTCCATGCGGTCCCGGAGCTCCCCCGCCCGCGCGTAGTCCTCATTCGCGATGGCCAGCTGCAGCTCGAGCTTGACCAGGACGGTGGGGTCGCTGTGATAGAGCATCTCCTCGCGGATGGACTCCACCACATCCTGCTGCGTCTCCTTCCCCTGGACCATGGACGGCGAGGGCACGTAGGCCATCTGCCGGGCGATGTCGCGGCGGATGTAGATGGGGGCGCCGAACCGCACGGCCAGGTTGATGGCGTCCGACGGGCGGGCGTCCACCAGGACGGGGCGGCCCATCTGGAACGCGGGGAACATGGGCGCGTACTCCACCGACGCGTGGAAGGTCTGCCCGACCAGCGTGTCCAGGCACACCCGCGTCACGGTGAAGCCCAGCGACTCGACTGAGTTCTTCAGCAGGTCGTGCGTCAGCGGGCGCTTCTGCGGGCGAGGAGAGACGCGCGGAAGTGTCGGCGCGCGGGGCGGCGGCGCTAGGGACGGAAAGTGGCGCGACAAGGCCACGAGGCGGTGACAGGTGGCGAGGGTCCGGGGGACTCGCGGGCGCGGGCGCGTCACGCAGCGCCTCCGCGAATCGAGAGCGGGGCAGGCCGGGCAGGTGCGGCGGGATTCGGCGCGAGGGGGCGGGGCCCGGGCAGGCTAACAAGGACAAGGGGCGGGGATTTGTTCCGGAACCCCCAACGGCGACTTCTGCGAGAGCGCCTCACCGAAGGACGCTTGTTGAGCTCCTTTAAGAGGGCGGCGCACTCGAAGTCGCCTGCGGGGGAGGCCAGGCGAGCGTTTGGCGCGGCGAGGTGCGGCGCGGGACGCGGCCGGGGATTCCCGGCGACGCGGGAGAGCGTAAATTTGCACGATGAAATGCATGCGATTGGAGGGCGGCTTGCAGCGTCCCGGGGTCCGCGGGCCGGACCTTGCAGCCCCCTGCAAAACCGTTCCCCGCGCCCCGGCGGCCCCGCCGCGGCGCGCCCCGCGCTCGCGCCCGTGAGCGACGCACAAGGTGTCAGAGGCCACTCTGGAGGGCGCGGCTCACCAACATACAGGGGCAGGATGCTGCGGGAGCCATCGTTCAGACGGAGGTTGATGACGTGACCGTACTTCTGCGTCTCCTTCACTGCGGGGCGGGAGGGGAGCATCCAGGGATGACGGACCTGCCAAGGACGCGAGAGGGCGCGCGCGTGGTGGCAATGGGAGCGCGAGTCGGCTGCGTTGTGGCGCGCATGGTGCAATTCCGCGTCTCGCGTCCCTGCATCCCCCGCTGGATCGGATGCGTCGCAAATTGCAAAAATAAACGCAGATGTCGGGAGAATCAGGCGCGGGGGTCTTGGGGGGCGGCGCCCCGGGCCGACAAGATGGGTGGGCATGCTCACCGTTCTCCACGCACGCTTCGAAGTAGTTGGCGGCGTCGAAGGCGCCATGTCCAGCCGCGGAAGCGCGGCACACCACCGCCGCGCCGCGAACGCGCCTCTCCGCGCGGGCCCGCCCGCAAACCCTGCGGAGGTAGTTCGGGGTAGTTTCGCACCCGCGGCGCTAGATACTTAGGCGAGAGGCCACGAGCGGTGTGATTTCGAGTCGATAAGCGTGCAGGCGACGGCGGGGACCTCACCACGAGGCCAGGGCGCGGGGGGCGGGGGGGGCAAGCGTTGCCGCCCCGGGCGCGCGCGGGCGAGCCGCGCTGGCCGCGCAGAGGGTGCAGGCGCGCGCGGTCGACATCTTCCTCCACGACGGCTACGGAACTTTTGGCCCAGGCGCCAACCGGCTGTCCCTTTTCGGCGCGGCCCGGCACCGTCAGAGGGGCACGCCCCGCTTCCAAGGAGAGCCCGGCGATGAGCCCCCGGTCTCGTCCCCGTGCAGAAAATCGATCTGTGCGTCTCCACCGATGGCGGCACTCGCGACCTCCGCTGCCCTCGCGGCCCAGTCGGTCCGCTCCCCGGCCCGCAAGGCCGGGGCGGCCTGCCTTCACCATGCGATGCCCGGTGAGTGACTTGGGGATCCGTGGTTCGGCCCACGCGCTCCTTGCTGCCTTCCTCGGCCCTTGCGTGCGGCAAGGGGCGGGGGAAGCGCAAGCGGTGCTGCTTCCATGGCATCCGTTGGCTCATATGGCTCGTTTTAGACCCGCCCGCTGCGCCATCGCACCTGTCGCTCACCCTCCCGCCCCCAAGGGAGGCCTGCCGGGGTCCCCGGCAGCAGCGAATCGGGGGTGGGGATCCGTTGGCCGCGATGGATTTGATTCGCCCGCATCGACGCTGCTGCCGCATCCAGAGGCCGTGCGTCCCCTCCTGGCGGCGGGGCGGTGCCTTGTGGGGCCGGATAAATTCCCGCGACCCCGCGCGTCGATGCGAGATATAGGCGCCAATCCGCGTTCACGGCAGGACGCGTGGCGTGTGTTCTATCACCCAGCGCGACCTGGCCGCGCCCTGCCCCCTCGCCGACGCGGCTGCGAGGCCGGAGTGTCCTGAGACGTTCCCCTCCGCGACCCCCGCAGCGACGGCCTCCTTCGCGTCCGCACGGGCGAGCAGGGCTTCCGGCGCGGGGCTGCGCGCCCAGCGCGCCTCCCGTGCCAGCTCTCGGTCCGTGAGCTGCGCGGCGGGCCTCAACATCGACCTCAAGGGCAAGAGGGCCTTCATCGCCGGCGTGGCCGACGACCAGGGCTTCGGCTGGGCCATCGCTAAGGTGACCGCGCACGGACTCCGGGCAGGCCCCGAGCCGGCCGTGCACCGCGGGCCACCACGCGTGGGCGCGGCCTGTGCGCGCCGTGCAAATCTGCCCCAACCTCCGCGGACCATCGGGCGGCCGGGGCTTCGGCGTCACCCGGACTCGACTCTGCGATTCGCAGGCCATGGCGGAGGCGGGCGCGGAGGTGATCCTGGGCGTGTGGGTGCCCGCGCTGAACATCTTTGAGACGTCGCTCAACCGCGGCAAGTTCGACGAGTCCCGCAAGCTGTCGAACGGCGGCATGATGGAATTCGTCAAGATCTACCCCATGGGTGAGGGACGCGCGGCCAATGGCGTCCTATCTTAGTAAACGCGCACGGCAACCCTTGCCACCGGCCCCTTCGCAATGCACGCTGCGGAGGGGCCAGGGCTCTTGCGATGAGACGAGCGTGTATCGCCACGTGCAGATGCTGTGTTCGACCTCCCCGAGGACGTCCCCGCGGACGTGAAGGAGAACAAGCGGTACGAGGCGGCGGGGTCCTACACCGTGTCGGAAACGGCTGAGAAGGTGGCCAAGGACTTTGGCAAGATCGACATCCTCGTCCACTCCCTCGCCAACGGGCCCGAGGTGCGGGGGTGTACGGATGCGCGACCCAACACGCTCGCTGGACGGCCGTCACCGTCCGCCACCGTCGCAATGACTGTCGTTGTGACTGGCGCCCCCACCTGCCCTTGCGCCACCTCCACCATCCTTGTGCCGCAGGTCAAGAAGCCGCTGCTCGAGACGTCCCGCCAAGGCTACCTGGCTGCCCTGTCGGCGTCGTCCTACTCCTTCATCTCGATGCTGCAGCGCTTCGGGCCCCTGATGAACGAGGGCGGGGCTGCCGTGTCGCTCACCTACCTCGCGTCGGAGAGGGTCATCCCCGGCTACGGCGGCGGCATGTCCTCGGCCAAGGCCGCCCTCGAGTCTGACACGCGCGTTCTGGCGTACGAGGCAGGGCGCAAGGCGAGCGGGGGGGGACGACACGTGGCTGCGTGACTTGGGCTTGTGCGATACCCGCACGCCGGCGTTGCTTGTTCCGAAACCCCCTAGTGCGAGTGCCACCTGCACCACAGTCACTCTGTGGCCCTGACAAGGGCCATGGCGACACCCCCCGCGTCTCTGAGATGCGCCCCTGACGCTGCCCTCTCTCTGACCCCTTTCTCACAGTACAAGGTCCGCGTGAACACGATCAGCGCCGGCCCCCTGGGCTCCCGCGCCGCCCGCGCCATCGGCTTCATCGACGACATGATCCGCTACTCCTACGCCAACGCGCCCGTGCAGAAGGAGCTCGCGGCCGACGAGGCGAGTGCGGGGAACTTGTTGGAATTTGCTGAGTGACTGAGCTTGTCGAAGACTGCCCATGGGTAGTGCTAGCGCTGCCCCTCACCTCTTTATTTCATACTGCCGGTCACCTCTGAGTGCCAACCCCTGCCCCTTCCAAGTCCCCGTTCATGACCCTATCCAATCCCAACCTCTCCCATTCCCTCATCCCCCCAGGTGGGCGCGGTGGCTGCGTTCCTGTGCTCTCCGCTGGCCTCTGCCGTCACGGGCCACATCATGTACGTGGATAACGGCCTCAACACCATGGGGCTCGCCCTCGACTCCAAGACCCTCCTCGAGAGGACCCAGGAGTGAGGCATTTCTGAGGAATGGGGGGGTCGCGAGTGATGGGGGGTAGCAGGGGAGGTGGTGAGGGATGCGGTGGGATGGGGTGAGGGGTGCAGTAGGGTCGGGAGGGCAGGGCTGGTGTGGGGGGATGGGAGGGGTCGGGATTCGCTATACATGACGATGTTGTCCGCGTGAGTGGGAAGGTGCAGGTTGTGAGGTACTTGGAGGGCATGGCATGGGTAGCCCGATGGCGTTCTCGGAGTTTTCTCGGAGGTTTTGGCGGGAAGGGCCAAGGCGGGTTTGTGAGGCAAGCTCTTGCCTTTCTTGAGGTGAAAGAGGTTGCTGGGGCTGCCGCTGGCGAGTGACATAGGGGCCAGGGCGGGATGCGAGGGGTTGCCCTGGAACAAAGGGTTGGTTGCCTTAGCCAGCAACTGAGGCGGGGTCGTAGCTGTCGACATGGATTGACCCGCCATGGGGCTGCGGCAGGCCAGCGTGGCGTGCGACGCGATTGAACGCACGGCGTGCACAAGGTCGCTGCCATGCACGGACAAGAAAGTTGGAGCTGCTGCAAGCCACGTTTCTCGACAGCGGATCTATGCCAAGCCCCCGATGTCGTAGACATCTTTCGCAAAAATGCTGACGCTTTACATGGCTGCTCCACAACACACAGTGACACGGGTCATGTGACATACGACAGCAGTCGTCACTCGCCCTCCCCCGCTGCGCTGCCCTGCCCTGTGGCCCTGCCGACCCCCGCCACCGCACCCTCGCGTGTTGCTAATCCCCCGCTTGCCACCACAGACAGGGGCTCTCCCGCCAACACCCGCTCCTGCAAACAACAAAAGCCCTTCCACACCCATCCATTACCAGTGATGGTCATGCACCCCTTATCATGCTGATAAGAACTACATGCTCCCACGCACCCTAGCCATGCCATTGCCAACCTCTCGCACTCCCACGCACACCTCACGCACACCTTAATCACCGTGCCTCCCCTCACATCCACCAAGACCCTCACCTGGTCCCTCTCGCTCAGAGCCAGGAACTGAAACACCGACTTGTCCCCAATGTCATCCTTGACATCCTGGGACCACTTGCGTGCGGCAAACACGGCACACGTGGCAGCAAACAGCACCACTGCAGTCGACTCCACCGGGGCAGGGCACAGACCCGATAGGTGCGCAAGGCACATGACTGGGGTCAGGGCTGCCAAGACGGTACACTCGGGCTTGCCGTAGCACAGGCCCTCCTGCGGGGTAGCAGGTGGGCGGGGGCGGGTGAGTGAGGGCGGTGAGTGGGATGGAGAGTGAGCGAACGGGAGCAAAAGGTGAGAGTGAGCAAGCCAGGTGCGCACCGCGTGACCCACGCCCGCAGCCGCTCGCCTTGACCCCCACTCCCGTCACAGCCGCGAAGAGAGGCCCGACCAGCCAAGTGGCACTTGGATGTGTTGCCACGTGCGCCACCACTCCCTCGCCCGGGTGAGATGCGATGAGGAACAGGCCACCCGCCAGGCCCGTGGCGAAGAGCACCTGCACCGCTCGCTTCAGCGGGGCCACGTACACTGAGAGGGCGGGAGGGCAGCGACTGTGGGTGTGTGGGACGTGCATTCCAACTCGCACCGCGTGACGAGGCGGCCGGTGCTGAGGGACGCAAGCTAATGAGAACCACAGCGCGCCATTTCTCACCGTGGATGAGCGCCAGGGACAGGCCGAGCCCGCCTGCGCCGAGCAGCGCCACAGCATTCTCCAGGCCCGCGCTCGTGTGGAGGACGGAGCCCACGGGGCTGTCGGGGAGGAGCGACGCCACGCACTCTGCGGGCATAGGAACGCGCGGCTATGGGCGGCGACGGCGGATGTCGATGAGACGCGACGGCATTCATCGATCGACATTGCTCACCCGTGACGGCGCCGGCTGCAGCGACGTTGAGTCCCAAGCGATACAGGAACACCTCGCGGACATCTTCCTCTTCCACTCGCCACGTCCCAAACTTTCCCTGGTACTCCGGAGTCGATGCACGAGCGAGAGGGACCCTTTGCAGTCGCGAGGGCGCCCGCACAGCCTGGTATCCCCGCCCGTGGAGGACTCGACCTCTTGGAAACACGTTCGAAAGCACCCTCGCCATCCCAGCCGCGCCACCGACGCGTTGCGCGCGAGCAATCCCCAGCTTAGCACCTAGTGCCGACTTCCAGCAACAATCGCGGATAGCAGCGAGCTTGGATGCGATTTCCGATGACGGCATGCACTTCATACTTGCGCTGAGCATGCACGCAGCCGCGGATATCGGAGGCTGACGATGCCAGCGACATCTGACAGCTGATCCAGCGTCTGTGCTTGTGATGCGGGCCATCTACGCTCTCACGGCCGCAGCGTCACGACCACGCATCCTCTCTTGAATCGGAAGGCACGCTGCCGCGACAGAGCCGACCTACATGCAGGCCAGGGGCAGCGCCTGTGCCCACCCACCAAACGCACACATGCAAACTATGCTACCCCTTGCCTCCCCGCACCCGCCGCGCCACCTGGCTCGTGCCAAGCACGCAGAGTACATTCCCGCTTCCCTCTCTCAACCCCTGACAGTCTTGTCACCCTCTCAACCCCCCACCCCTCCCCTCACGCGACCCCCCCGCTCTCGCGCCCTCTCACCCCCCCACCCCTCTCCTCACGCCCCCCCCTTGGCCCGCTCATACCGCGTCCGCATCGCCAGCCTCTCCAGGGCCGCCTTGGCCTCCCCGGGCGGGAAGTTTCCAAGGTCATAGTAATGCTCCGCGATATCTAACAGCCACTCCCCCCGCACCTCCGTGCACGTGCGGATGTAGTTGCGAGATGTGAGGACAAACTCATGGTACAGCACCCACTCGGGTTTGCGCTCCAGGACACAGGAGGGATGCAGGAACACCACCTGATTGTCCTTGACGGTCAGGTAGTGGCCGGTACGCTCCAGGTGGGCAACCTGGGAAGGCGTGGGGTGTGGAGGGAGTGCAGGGTGAGTTGGTGGGAAAGGGTGGTGAGGGAGAGGACAGCTGTTGGAACTAGACCCACCGCATCGCATCGCCCACAGCACTGCCCAGCCCACACCCCACAGTGCGTCCTAAACACCATCCCACATCCCACCCACCACTGTGCACCCACCTCCCACCACCCCACCCCTCACCTGTGAGAAGAAGCCCGTTAGGATGGCCTTGCGGATGCTGGGGTAGTAGTCCTTGGAGTTGAAATCGTTCGACACCATACGCAAACCGAGCCGGGTGCAGGTGCGCACGAGCTGGTTGCGGATGTTATCTGCCATCTTAAGTGCCCTCTGGTTGAGGAAGTTGTCCCATGACCAATTAGGGTCCTCGTTGTGCTGCTTCCATGCATGGAAAGCATTCAAAAGGGTCAAGTGGTCTCCGTCCATGTGAGAGAAGGCGGCCTTGGCCTGGGGGGGAGGGGAATAGGGTGACGTGTGGGTGTGGGCTGGCTGGGCACTGGGGGAAGTGGAGTGACGTGTGGGTGAGGGGGGTCGGTATGTGGGGAAGTGGGGCTACGGGTGTGAGAGAAAGCCGCCTTGGCCTGGGGGCGAGGGGAGTAGGGTGACGTGTGGGTGTGAGTGGGAAAGATTGGCAGGGGTTGCAGGGGAGTGGGGTTTGGTTGTAGGTTTGAGAGGGAGAGTTTAGCATGGGGCAAGGGGAGTGGGGTTACGGTTGCGATTGGGCCCATCAACGCCGCCCGTCGACGCGTCCGTTTCACAGACACCCCTACCCCCATCCCCACCCTCACCTCGTCGGCAGCCCTCGCTTGCTCCCGGGGCCTCATGAACACGTTGGGAACCGACAGCATGGCCGCAATGGTGCACACTTCGTTGGAGCAGTTGAACTCGGGTGCCGCCACGAGCATCTTCGCCAGCTGAGGATCCAGGGGGAACTCAGCCATGATGGAGCCCACCTGGGGAGGCGGGTGGGGGTGTGGGCTAGTGGGGGTGGGGTGAGCGGGGGTGGGGTGAGCGGGGGTGGGAGTGGGGGTGAGCGGGGGTCTAAGCAAGCGAGATTGCAATGATGGAGGCGACCTGGGGAGGCGAGGGATGGGGGGGATGGGGTTGCGTTGGGGGTACGGTGGGGGTGGCCAGGTGAGTGACGCACACGTGCGGGGCAGCGGGGGTCAGGGTGAATGGAACAATGAGGAGTAGTGAGCAGGGGTGTGTGCGTATGCCTCACCGTGGTCAAACAGCCACCCTCACACACATCAACACTATATTGCAACGCGAAACGTATCTTGCGCCGTAGTCTCTCACCGTGGTCAGGTTGCCGTCGTCGTCGAGCGCCCCCAGGAAGTTGAGCAGCTCCAACGCTCGCATGAGGGTCTCGGGGGCGGGGGGGTCCATGAAGTCGAAGTGGACGAGGTCATCGATGCCGAGCTTTTTCAGGTCGAGCACGACGCTGCTGAGATTCGATCGGAGGATCTCCGGGTACGTCTGCTCCTGCAGGTCCTTGTGGAAGGACTGCTCCGTGTACAACCGGAAGCACTTCCCCGGCCGCGTGCGACCGGCGCGACCGGTGCGTTGGTGCGCGGAGGCCCGCGAGATGGGCGACACCAGCAGAGACTCCACGCGGACGCGGGGGTTGTAGACCTTCTGCTTGGAGAAGCCGGGGTCGACCACGTACACGATGCCGTCGATCGTCAGCGACGTCTCGGCGATGTTGGTCGAGACCACGATCTTGCGGCCAGGGCGGCCGCTGCGGGGTGGTAGGGGAGGTATGAGTGTGAGGGGACGGGTGTGTGCGATGCAGGACAGGTGCAATGCGATCGAGTCACAGCAGCCTGCATCCATCTGTCCATGGCTATCGTATCCGTCACGCGCACCCAACTGTGCATGCCCCATCCACTCCCAAACCCGCCCATGCCACCAGTCCATGGGCGCCACTGTTTGACTCACTTCGGGTCTGGGTTGACGGGCGCGGTCTCGAAGATCCGGTCCTGCTGCGGCTGCGGGAGGCTGGAGTAGAGCGGCAGCACCTTGACGGGCCCTGCACGGTCCCCCAGCCCCTCGCACTCGGATCGGATCTTGCGGCACGCCTCCTCAATCTCCTCCTCGCCCGTCAGGAAGATCAGGACGTCGCCCTCGTCTTCGTACTGGTGGATCTGGGGGGCGAGGGGGGTGAGGGTGAGGGGTGAGGGTGGAGGGGCGAATGTTGCTGGATGGGTGGCTGCCTCACCCAACCCCTCACATCTCTCACACCCCCAACCACCTCCCCACCTGCGCCACCGTGCACGTGCCCGCCACCCCCAACACCCCCCCATGTGCCCACAACAGCCACCTCCCCACCTGCACCACCGTGCGGATGGCCGCCTCCAGGTAGTCCTTCTCCGGTGATTCAGTGTAAAACACCTCCACAGGGAACGTCCTCCCGGGGACCTTCATCAGCGGCGCGTCCTCGAAATAATCCTGGAACTTCTCGGCCTCCAGGGTGGCAGACATGACGACCAGCTTCAGGTCGGCACGCTTGGTCAGGACCTGCCGGGGGGTGAGGGTGGGGCAGCGGTGGGGTCCGGAGATCGGGAGACGGGGGAGTGGTGGGTGATAACGAGGTAAGGGCGAGGGGAGAGCAGAAAGGTCGCACAAGCAAAGAGGTCGTTGTACTTTACACGTAGCAAGGTCATACATCCACCTTACCACTTTGACGAGCCCGAAGAGGTCAGCCACACAAAGCAACATCACGTCAGTCCACCTCACCACTTTGATGAGCCCGAAGAGGATGTCGGTGGCCAGGGTCCTCTCGTGTGCCTCATCAAGGATGATGACCGAGTAGCGCTCGAGTAAGGGGTCAGTCATGGCCTCCTTCAGCAGCATGCCGTCGGTGGCGAACTTAAGGATGGTCGAGGGGCTCGTGCGCTCCTCGAAACGGATCGAGTAGCCCACCTGCTGCCCCAACTCTACGTCCATCTCCTGGGCCACGCGGCGCGCCACTGGGAGCGGAGGGCACGGACAGATGAGATGAAGAGATGGTGTGAGATACACATGGCACCTGTGGCACCTGTCGTCTGATGAACTGCTCTTCAAAAGCCTCATCATCGTGCGACCGTCCCATGCGCACCTGATGTGGCGGCCACCCTGCGAGGTTGCGTGCAGCACACGCGCTTGCCCCCTTGGCTGCAGGCGAGGTGGGTGCGGGAAGCAAGGTCGGTGTGAGAGGTGCTACTTCTTGCTGCTACTACTTGCAGACAGTACTGAATATGCAGGGGTGGCTGAGCGCGGCCAGGTGAGGCGCCCGCCCTTTGCTCTCCCTCAACACCCCGCCTCACCAGTAGCCCCCCTCCAGCACGAACTGCCCGATCTGCGTCGTCTTCCCCGACCCCGTCTCCCCGACCAGAATGATCGTCTGGTGCTTCCTCAGCATTTCTTGGAATTGCTCCCTCGCCTGCCACACAGGCAGCTCCTTGCGCTTCTCCAGGATGCGGTAGTAAGCTTCGCTGTAAGGGCGACCTGCAGGGAAGCAGGCGAGCGAAAGCGATGCGCTGAAAACCACGCGCCGCTAGAAGGAAGAGAGTCCCAGCACGCTGTGGGGCAAAAGGGACGTCCCAGGACATCAAACGCGCTCGGAGGCGCACATGACATGCCGACAACATGTATTCCAGGTGCTCCATCGCGCCGGGGAATCGGCGAGTGCGGCAATTGCGGCGGTCGATGCGGGCGGCCGGCAGCGCACGCTCGCACCCGTGTACTGGTTCAGGTACGGCCCCGACGCCGGATTCAACCTCCCGGACGCCTCATCGTCCAGCTCCAGTGTCCGTTTCCGCCCCGACATCGTCTCTCACTGCCCCCCGCTCCCCGCCCGCGCCCCTGGCGCGCCCCCGGGTGCGCGGCGAGCTGCGCGCTGGGGAGAAAGCGATAACCCAAGGAAAGCAGCGCCTGAGTTTCCCGTACACGAAAACGACCTTCCGGCGCGTCCGGCGGTGCCTGAAGCGCGCCTCCAGATGAAGAATCACAAGGGTGTTTCTGGACAGCGCGAGGAGCACGATGGCGGGGAGCCGACCTGGGGATGCTCTATTGGCATTCTAAGGACTTCAGCAGGGGGCCGAAACTTCTCTGCAGGCTCGCGACTGCAGTGACTGGCAGCAGACTGGCACGAAATGGCAGCCGGAATCGCTGAACGCAGGCGAGCATCCCCGCGTTGCGTGCAAAAGTCAGGGCTTCCCGCCTTCTACCCGTCCCCTGGCGGGGGCGCGATTGTCTGAGACGGATGGCCGCGCCCAACCTCGCCGAGCTGTACAGGAAGCTCGCGCGCCACGTGAAGAATGTGGAGGATGAGGCCGTGCTCGAGGTGGCGGGGCAGAGTGAGTCCCTGGCCAGCTCAGCTCGCGGAGGGTGCCCGACACCCTCGCGCATCTTCGGGCCTGGATGCCCCCAAACCGCGGGGCTTCTCCAGCCAGGACGTCCGATGCGGGCGCTGACAGCTCTTGCCATTCGTACACTCAACCTCCCCGGCCATCTCCGCGCGCAAATGATCTCTTAGCACCTGCCCGCAGTTCTGAAACACGGGGTCCAAGAGGGGAAGGAGGACGCGTACGGGGAGGCGCTGCACTGCAAGGTATGGCCAGTTTCCATCAGCTGGGCCCCTTGGCCCCGCCCGTGCAGCCCGGGAGGCGCTCATGCTTTGCCTCGCTCGTCCTCGCAGGTTGTCGCGGCCCTCCAGACCGGCACGGCGCTGCAGGCGGCGCTGGCGGACATCGACTCTGCGCCTGCGCAGCTTCGCGCGCGCCTGGACATCCAGCGACGGTACCTGCTGTACCGCCTGGGCCGCATGGAGGACGCGGCCGCGGGGCTGAACGCGAACTCCACCGCTGTCGAGGGACGGATGCTGCTGGCGCAGATCGCCTATCGTCGCGGGGACTTCCTTCAAGCTCTGGAGACCTACCGCGCGTTGCTGCCGGACGTCGGAGATGATGGCCGCAACGACATCGTGGCCAACATGCTGGCGTGCGCCGTGAGTGCGGCGAGCGCGGCCGAGGCGCAGGGCGAGCCGCGGGCGCAGGCGGCTGGGGTCGTCAGCGGGGTGCTGCGGGAGGCGGGGGTGCGTGGGGACGAGTCGAGCGAGGTGGCATTCAACCTCGCGTGCGCGGCCTTGTTGCAAGGGGACCTGGCTGCCGCGGCCGACAAACTCGAGGCAGCTCGGACGTTGGGCCTCGAGGCGCTGTCGGAGGTGCGTCAGGGCAAGCGCGCGGTGGCGGGGATGGCCTGCTGCTGGGCGGTCAGCAGGGCAGGCTGGGTGACACCGGTTGCCTCCATTGCACGCAGGACGGCGTGGAAGGCGCGGAGGCGGACGCGGAACTGGCGCACGTCGCTTCCATGCGGGCGGTGGTGGCGGCGCGGGGCGGTCAGTCGTCCGAGGCGTTGCGGGACCTGACAGCGTGCCAGGCGCTGCCTCCAACGGACCCCGTGACGCGCGTGGTGGTGGCGCTCAACCGCGCAGTGCTGGTGCATGCCCAGGGCTCGCTGCGGCCCAAGGACGCGCTTTCGCAGATCGACCGGGCGGCGGGGGTGCCGGGGCCCGCGTCGCTGCAAGTGTCGCCGGAACTGGAGGTCCGCATGTCGGTCTCGCAGAAACTGGCGCTGCACTGCAACCGCGCGGCGCTGCTGGCGGCGGCGGGGCGGGCCGCCGAGGCGCGGCAGCTGCTGGGGGAGGTGGAGGCGCGGTGGCCGAGGCACGGGCTGGTGTGCGTGGCGCGGGCGGTGTCCCTGGCGCGGCAGGGGCAGTCGGAGGCGGCGCTGGCGGCGCTGGACGACCCCCGTGTCGACGGATCCGACGCCGCGGTGGCGTCGTTGCGTGCGTCGGTGGCGTCGCAGGCGCGGGGGCGGGCGGCACGGGACCGCGCGCTGGCGGCCCTGCGGGAGGGACCAGGGAGGCTGCAGCCGGCGACGCTGGCGCGCGCGTGGGAGCTGTGTTTCCGGGAGGGCCGGCTGGACGACCTGCACGCGTGGCTGGAGGAGGCGCAGGCGCACTGGGACGCGCAGCCGGGGACGGGCGAGCGGGACCGCGTGCTGGCGTGGCTGGGGATGGCCCGGGCGGAGGTGTTTGCGGCGCGGGGGGACGTGGAGGCGGCCGCCGAGTGCGCGCGGGCGGGGCTGTCGCGGTCGGCGCCGGAGGGGGACCGGCTGAAGTGCGCGCGGTTGCTGGGCGCCGTCGCGGCCTTCCTCCCGGCCGTGCGGGCGTGGGCGCTGCCCCTGGTCGAGGCCGCGATGGAGCCGGTCGCCAGGGCCGTCGAGGCAGAGGCGGCGCGGGTGCCGGCCGCGGAGGTGGGCGCACTCGTGGCCGCCCTGCGCGAGCGGGGCTTCCGGGGCGGGGCCAAGCGGGGGCGGGGCGTGGACGCTGACGGCGATGCCGCCATGGAGGGCGCGGGGGCGGGTCCGGCGGCGAAGAAGAGGAAGAAGCGCAAGCCGCGGTACCCGAAGGGATTCGACCCGGCGAACCCGGGGCCCCCGCCGGACCCGGAGCGGTGGCTCCCCAAGTACATGCGCAAGGGATTCAAGCACAAGTTCCGGAAGCAGGCGAAGAAGGAGGCGCAGCGGGGGGCGCAGGTGGGCGATGGCAGGGGCTCGCGCGGGGGGCTGCTGCAGCGGGCGCGGTGGCACGGGCTGCGCGGATCGGCATGCGCGTCCGGGTCGCCCGCAGGGTGGTGGCCGTGCCAACGAGGCCCTCGACCTGTACAACCAGCCCGTGGAGCCCAAGCCAGCGCTGTCCAAGGGCCCCAGCCTGCCCCGGCCGAAGGGCAAGGGGGGCCGGAAGTGAGGTCCTGGCGTCGCTGGGCTCTCGTAGAAGCGCTTGCTTGCTTCTTCTCGCCGTGTCGTGCTGCAGCTTGAACAGCGTTCGCACGCTGCACCCTGGCAGGGCAATGCCTCGTCCGCCTGGCCGTTCCAGCGCGAGGGGTGCAGCTTCGCGGGTGCAGAACGCGAGGTGTGAAGCATCGGCCACCGGCGCATAGAGAGATAGCGGGAAAAGCATGCAGGGGCAGTTTGTTGGGGTCGCTGCGTCGCGGGGAGGGATGCAGGGCGCCTCCGCATTCCGGGGCAAGGCCGTCACGTACAAACCGCGCGTTGCTGCTGGGGATCGCCGCTCCCGGGCCCGCGTCGTGCTTGTGGAGGTGCGTGATTCCGCCCGAGGCCTTTGCGCCCCCGCCCCGCGTTCCAGGGCATCGCTGCCCCCCTTGGCACGGGTCGACGGGTCGAATTCGGCACCGAGCGTGCGGCGGAACTGCTCAGCGGGTCGTGGGGAGCCGTCGGGGACGCTCCCGCGGCGTGGCGACAGTTCCTTCTGTCGGCCCTCTCCCGGGCAACTCCGCTGCAATATTGGACCGCGCCTCGTCGCATTCCGCTGCATACCTCGATTACTTCGCTCTGGATCGACACGATCGGCGCCTCAGCCGCTCCTTGCGCGGAAATCAACGCCGCGCCGAGGCCTGCGTCGGGACCCGAGTTTTTGGGCGCCTCCGACCACGGGGACGGCCGACGCGCAGTCCTTGTGACGCTAAAATGAAATCCTTTGCACCGTATGCGCCGACTGCGCCCCGCCACGCCCCGCGCAGGCCCACAAGGTCGCCATCTTGGGGGCTGGCGGTGGGATTGGCCAGCCCCTGGCCCTCCTCGTCAAGATGCTGCCGGAGGTGTCGACTCTGAACCTGTACGGTGAGCTGGGCGGCCGAGTTCGGTGCGACGGTGCGCTGGAGGCGCGGAGATCGCGCCCTTGCACCTGGTGCTTTTCGCAACCCGGCCGCGCCGCTTGGGCACCGGCCCGACCTGTCGTGTCGCGACCACTTTCCCTTCGCCGCCAGATGTGGCGCCGATGGCGGGCGTCGCCGCGGATCTGTCCCACATCAACACGCCGTCGAAGGTGGCCCATTTCACGGGCCCCGAGGAGCTCCCGAACGCCCTGAAGGGCTGCCAGGTCGTCGTCATCCCCGCGGGAGTGGTAAGCCGGCTCCCGATCCTGGGCTGCCCGCCGTGCGTCGCCGCTGCAGCCCCGCCCTGTGAAGGCCCCCGGCGCCCGTTGCCTGCAGCCCCGGAAGCCCGGCATGACGCGGGACGACCTCTTCCTCACCAACGCGGGCATCGTCAAGACCCTCGCCGAGGCGTGCGCCGAGCACTGCCCCCAGGCCCAGATCCACGTCATCTCCAACCCCGTCAACTCGACCGTCCCCATCGCCGCTGAGGTGTTCCGCGCCAAGGGCGTCTACGACAAGCGCAAGCTCATGGGCGTGACGAGGCGAGGCAGCGGCATGCGGCGGACGCGTCCGAACGGGCTGCTGCTCCGTCAGGGCATGCGACAAAGTGCGGTCACCGCGCTGGCACAGCGCCATTGCCGCGCATGAGCACGCGCGCCCGCTCCCGATGCCGCAGGCTGGACGTGGTCCGCGCCAACACGTTCGTGTCTGAGGCCCGGGGCCTGTCAGTGAAGGACGTGTCGGTCCCCGTGGTGGGCGGCCACGCGGGCAACACGATCCTGCCGCTGCTCTCCCAGACGTCGCCCGCGAGCGCCAGCAAGTGGAACGACCAAGAGGCCGCGGCCATGACCGTGAAGATCCAGGCGAGGATCGGGGGCGGTGCTTTGCGGATCGTGGGGCGGTGCACGGGACGATGGTACGGGTGGCATGCTCGGTTTGAGAGGGGAATCTCACAAACGGTGACGGTGCTCAGAGAGTGCCGCGCGTGTTGTGCGTTCGCAGGAGGCCGGCACGGAGGTCGTCAAGGCCAAGGACGGGAAGGGCTCGGCCACGCTGTCGATGGCGTACGCGGCGTGTGGCTTCCTCCAGAGCGCCCTGCGCGCGCTGGACGGGGAGCAGGGGGTCGTCGAGTGCGCGTACGTGGACACGACCATCATGGAGGGGCTCCAGTTCTTCGCCACTCGCTGGTGGGTCTTGCGCGGGGCTCGTGCGGGGGGGCTGGGGGCGCCCGTGATAGCGCCGCGGGGGTGACTCGGGTCCGCGGCGGGCATGGCGGACCGACGCTGGACTCTTCCCTGCTCCCGCAGCTTGCTGGGCAAGGAGGGCGTGAAGGAGGTGCTGCCGCTGCAGGTCGGCAACACGCCGCTGTCGGCGCACGAGAAGAAGTGCCTTGAGGAGTTGGTGCCCGTGCTGCGTGACAACATCAAGAAGGGCATCGAGTTCGCGCAGGCTTGAGCCGAGACGCAGGCCCCAGCTGCAGCACACCCCCGCCCCCGTTTCTAGTTTGTCGCAACTCGCAACGTAGGCGCGCTCGCCGCACGTGCGTCCGCTGCTGCGGGCCCCACTGACGCAACGCAAGCCTTCAAACTATCACATGCAGACGCATGAAGAGACGCGTATGATTGTCAACCTAGTGGCCGTGGTGGCCGGGGGCCTCGTAGTAGCGCAGCCCGCAGTACTTGCACACCGCGGGGTCGTCCTTGGACCGCCCCGTCACCTTGATGTACTCGACCTGCGCATGCCGACAGGAGCAGGCGATCAAGAGGCAAAGCGGTGGCTGAAGGGATGCGCCGCCCTGGCGCCCAGTGCACTGTGCGCTATGAGCTCCTTCTACGAGCTCCTTCTAGGGCTCCCGGCCGCCTCAGCGCGCCGCACCTCGTGGCCGAGCGCCGGCTCGACGCCGCCGTAGCACGCGGCCACGCTGCCCTTGTTGGCGATGGGCTCCACGCGTAAGATGTACTCCATCGGCGTCGGCCCTTTACCCCAGAACCACTTCTCCGTGTGCGTCTTGATTCCATCCCCCAGCCCGAGGCCCCCCGTCGCTCTGGGAGGAGAAGGCGAGGGCGTTTTGTTGTGGGGATGCGCGTCCGCGTTCTTGTCGAGGAAAACACGCACGCCGCGACGCGCCGACGAGCGAGCGGGTTTGCGCAAGCAGGTATGACTAAGATGTTGCACACGCTCTGGCCATCGCGGCCGCAGGGCCGCCTGGGACCCCGGGGGAGGGGCAGGAAGGGGACCCAGGCAGGCCAACGCATCCCCCGAAGCGGGCGAGGCGTACGCCGGCCACAGCGCAGGGGAGGGAGCACGTTTGACAGGACACTTCCATGCCTTGCCTCAAATCCCTCTTGGCGTTCGAGGAGGAGGCCACAGCGCCATCCTCCGCGAAGCTTTTCAGGCTGTCGGCGAAGCCCCGCGCGGGTGCAGGCCACGCCCCGCCCAGCACGTGGCGTCTGGAAGCCCGCAGGGCTAGACGCACGGACATGGCTCCCTCCCCGGCCCAGTGATTCGATCCTATGTCACGGCGTCTTCTTTCGCGAAAGCAATGGAGCACGACAGATGCTCACGAGCACTCGACGTCCCTGCTATCAATGTGCGTCGGGAGCCGGCGTGCGGGGGGAAAGATGCGACCACGAGTTCTTGTGCTGCACCTTGCCAGCCGTAGCCTGAATCACCTGCCGTCGTCACCTGGCTGGCCGGGCTGGACGCGTCTGCCTTTCTTCATCATGTCGAAGTCCCAGCTGAAGAGGGCGCTTGAGGCGTCTCGGCTCCTCCGGGGCTTCCACTCGTCCGCCTCGGCGGCCAAGAGCTGCCCCGGGGAGACGGTGGGCGCCATCAAGGATGCGCACCGCATGGACCCCACGAAGGCCATCGAGGTGAGCCCCTCCGCCCAGACTGGGGGTTTCCGCGCCGGGCGGCCTCGGGTGGGCCATCCCGGCCCCGCTGTCACATCCCGATGGCAAGATTCGATTGTCCTGAAAACATCTACCGCGGCGTCGACATCGCTCCTGGCCCGAGCGCCCGTCACGCGGCCCGCCCATCGCCACTCCCTCTGGGGACCGCCCCGTGAGCGCAGCCCTCCATGTCCGCCAGCGAGGCGCCGACAGGGACCCGGCTCCTTGCTCCCGCAGGTCCCCAACCGCTTGCTGATGGGACCCGGGCCCGCCAACGCATATCCACGTGTCCTGAATGCCATGGCGCTTCCGCTGTTGGGGTGAGCGCGCGCCAGCAGAGCGGGGATGTGTGTGCAGTTCGTGTGCCCCGGGAGTCGTCGGCCGGGCCGCGGAGGCCACCGGACGGCCCGCGTCGCAGTCGCCAGGGCGGCCTCCAACTCCCGCGACGAGCCCCGCGCCGGCCCCGCCCGCAGCCACATGCACCCTCCTCTGCTGAAGATCATGGACGAATGCCAGGAGGGCCTGCGCTACGTCTTCCAGACGGACTCCAAGTACACGCTCCTGGTGTCGGGGACGGGGCACGCGGGCATGGAGGCAGCGATCGTGAACCTGCTGGAGCCGGGCGAGACGATCGTGGTGGGCGTTGCCGGCATCTGGGGTCAGCGCGTGGCGGACATGGCGGGGCGGTTCGGGGCCAAGGTCGTGGAGATGAAGGCCGAGGAGGGGCGGGGCTTTGACAAGGAGACGATTCGCAAGGTGGGCCGGCCACGTGCTGTACAAGGCTGTCAGTCCAAGTCCCGGCCGCGCACTGCACCCCGCCCGGCCTTGACAAAAGGTTCTGCACAACAGGCGAGCCGCCCTCACCCACCCACCCCGCCTGTCCCCGCTGCAGCACCTGGAGCAGCACAAGCCCGCCGTGCTCTTCCTGTGCCAGGGGGAGTCCTCTACGGGCGTTCACCAGAACCTGGCGGGGCTGGGGGAGATCTGCCGGGCGAACGGCACGCTCCTTCTGGTGGACACGGTGTGCTCGCTCGGCGGGGTGCCGCTGATGGCCGACGAGTGGGGCGTCGACTGCATCTACTCGGGGTCGCAAAAGTGCCTGTCCGGCCCGCCCGGCGCCGCTCCGTTCTTTTTCTCGGAGCGCGCCATGCAGAAGCTCCAGTCCCGCAAGACCAAGGTCCAGTCGTTCAACCTGGACATGACGCTCATCGGCGACTACTGGGGCTGGTTCAACAAGCGCAGCTTCCACCACACGGGCGTCGTCTCCACCTTCTACGCCATGCGGGAGGCCCTGGCGATCGTCAACGGGGAGGGCGTGCCGGCCCTGTGGAAGCGCCACGAGGAGATGCACCAGATGCTGTGGGAGGGGCTCGGCAAGGTGCGCTGCCGCAGGCGTGTCCTGTCGGCCGGGTCGCGGCTGGGCACGTGCTGCGGCCGGTCATATGGGAGGGCCGCACGCTTGGGCGTTGCCGTGCGCGCAGATGGGCCTCAAGCCGTACGTGAAGGACGCCTCGGAGCGCCTGGCGACCGTGAACACCATCCAGGTCCCCCAGGGCGTGGACTGGGCCAAGGTGATTGCCAACGCGATGGACAAGTACTCTGTCGAGATTGCGGGCGGCCTGGGCCCGTCGGTGGGCAAGGTGTGGCGCGTGGGGCTCATGGGGTATAACGCCCGGCCCGCCAACGTGCACCTGGTGCTGAAGGCCTTCGAGGACGGCCTGCAGCAGCAGAAGTTCCTTTGAAGGGACGCGCTGTGATGGACGTACTCGCTCGCCCTTTGGCTCTTGCTCAGACTCGGCCCGGCCTTCGAGTCGGGCCGCCCTTGCACCGATTCCACGAGTGATATTGAAAGAGGAGGCCGGCGGGGTGGGAAGCAAAAAAGCACAGAAGCAGGGAGGCGTTCACCGCCCCGCGATGCTACGCCCGTAGGGCTTGGCGGCTGGCTGGCCCTGGATGGTGACGACGATCGACCTCGGCCCGCCGTAGTTGCGGTGCTCGTTGAGATAGATGCCCTGCCACGTCCCCAGCGCCAGGCTCCCTACGGACAAGAACGGGCTCACGTGTGCACTGGGTGTGCTCTCGCGACATGCCGGCTGCGTGCGAGCCGGCATCGGGCTTCAGCGCGGGCCCGACCTTTGCGGATGGGCAGGGTCAGCCCCGCCCCCATCAGCGAGCACTTGACGTGCGCCGGCATGTCGTCGGGGCCCTCGTCTGCGTGCCGGTATCGCTCCGACTCGGGGACGATCCGGTCAAGGGCGTCGTTCAGGTCAGCTCGCACGTCGGGACTCGCGTTCTCGTTGACCGTCAAGGACGCGGACGAGTGCTGCAGCCTGCGCAGGAGGGACGAGGCTGGGTGTCGAGCGGGAGGGGTCGCGACAGCACCGGTGCTGTGTCAGCGCAGAGAAGCCCCTCGCCATAGATGCAAGAGGCCAATCTCGTAGTTGGCGATCTCAGGGACCTCTGCGACGATTTCTCGAGTGACGAGATGGCACCCTCGCGGCTTAGCGCCAAGCGTAAGAACGCGCTGGGCCCAGGTAGCTGCGCCGGCCTCGGACGTCATAGCCCCAGGCCTGACAGAAGCTCGAGGCGGAACCAGGTGCCCTATGAGCAGGGTGGATCCTCCGAGGCGGCAGAGAGGAGCGCGGCTATCCGGCACGAGCGAAAGGCGCGCAGCACAGGCCATGGACATGTCGACCGGCGTCGCGATGGATATGAGACGCGTGTCCGCTTCGCTAACGAGCGACTATGGGGCCGATGGCGCGACGAGTGCGATGTTGTAGCTGTGCCACTGACACGGTGTGCACCGCCAGCCGAACCAGGCCTCGCATCGAGAGTTCGTAGCCTGGGCTTGGTGGGCGGCTGACGTGACAACAAACCGTCGACGAGGTTAACGTTGGGTCAGCTTTCACGCCTCGACCCGCTCGCAGGCCTGCCGCGGCGGATAAAAGCAGATTCTCGCCACTCGCCGTTTCCTCGCGGTGCTCGGCTGCCTGAGGAGTGCATCATGGACGGAAAGGCGGCGGGGGGGGCAGTACCGGTTCCAAAGGCGCGTCGCCCATCGTCGCTGACCGTGCGCGGCGCTGACTTGTCGTTCCACGCGCCGCACAGCGACCCGGACAGCGCGCCGCTGTTGCATCCGCAGATCCGATGTCTCACTGCGTTTGTGGAGCTGCCGCGGCCCAGTGAGGCATCATGGCAGGACGCCTGGGGCCCCATCATGCAGCGCGCCGCCGCGTTTCTCAAGGAAGGCGCCGCCAAGCTGACGGCGATTACCTCTCTCGGTGCGTGTCGACAGACGGGTAGGTCGTGGCGGCGCTGCAGCGGTCGCGGCATGAAGAGTTGAGGCACTGCTCCGCAGAGGTCCAGACCACGAGGATCGCAACGCAGCCCTTTGAGGAGTACGTGAATCCCGACCAGGCCGTGGACGCGATGCGTTTGTTGGAGACGCTCGCAACCGAGCACGGCGTCACGTTCGTCGCGATGGGGCCCGGGCGCACCAAAGAGGGCTTGGCCGCCGCTGTTGCCGTGGCGTCCTGCTCGACCACGGCCAACATTTCCTACGATCTCGGGTGAGACCAGGACACAGGGATCTAGCTGCAGCGATCCTTAGCTTCCTTTCTGCACCCTGGCGTTGCTCGGTGTCCGCAGGGCGGGGGGCTCACATGCGGGGATCCGCGAGGAGGTGTACGCGGTGGCTAAGGCGACGCTGGACATCGCGGACGCGACCGATGGGCAGGGCAACTTCCGATTCGCCGTGGCGTGCAACGTGCCGCCGGGGACGCCCTACTTCCCCGTGTCGTACTGGTGAGACGCGCTGATAGGGAATCGCGGCGTGTGTCTAACACGCGCGAACGTGCTTTGTACAGAAGGCTCTGCGGGGGCCGGCTGCGAAGTTCGTAGTGTTCATCCGCTCTGCCGGGCATGTCTCGCAGTGGCAAGGGCCAGGGTAACTCGTTCGCGGTGGGGCTGGAGAACGACGTGATCCTCAACCTGGCCTTCTCGCGTTGCGAGGGGAGGCTGAACAAGGCCGCGGACCTGTTGCACGAGTGAGTCGCGCGCAGCGCATCATCGAAAGGTGTCGCGACCCGCGCTGGTTCCGTGCGTGGCGAGCGTCGCGCCACGGTCCTCCTCCCTGTCTGTCCCTGCAGGGCGCTCTTCCGAGCCACGGCCAAGGTCCAGTCCGCCTGTGAGGCCATCGCAGGTGCGTGCGCGTGGGTGTTTGAGAGGCGATGCGAGGCGGCAGAGGGCTGTAGGTAGCACCTACAGCTGCTCCTGACCCTTTCTCCTGACGTGGTCCCAGGAGCGTCGGGGTGGAAATGCTACGGTGTGGACGCGTCCATTGTCCCTGGCCTGGACACGCCGGACATGTCGACGTCCGTGGAGAAGATCGGGCTGGGGCTGCTGGGGCGGGCCGGCTCTCTCTCCGCCGCGGCGCTCATCACGGCGGCGTGCAAGCGCCTGGCGACCCGGGGCATCCATCTCTGTGGCTACTCAGGGCTCATGCTGCCGGTCCTGGAGGACAAGGGGCTGGCGCAGGCGGCGAGGGAGGGGCGACTCACGGTGCAGAAGCTGCTCATGTACTCGTCCGTTTGCGGCACGGGGCTCGACACGGTCCCCGTGCCCGGCCGGGCGAGCGACGCGGGCGAGAGCGAGCGCATCCAGCGGGAGATTGCCGCCGTGATGCTTGACACGTGGAGCTTGGCCTACCGCCTCAGCAAGCCCCTCGCCGTCAGGTGACGAGCTCGCCGCGCCGTGTGCCAGTTTGGCCATGCGGAAAGTGGCGTGGGTGGACGACGCTTGTATCTGGCCCCCGCGCAGGTTGCTGCCCCTGCCGGGCCACCGTGAGGGCGACGAGGTGGACTTCAAGAGCAAGTACATGGTGCCGGGCGTCGTCATGAGCCTGGCTGAATGACCGCATGGACCGGCATGCCGGACGTCCCCCGAGAGGACGACCCCGCGCGCGTCCCTGCGGTCCTTCGCTGCGATCTCGATGTAGTGACCTCACGGTTGAACGTGCCATCGCTGCACCTGATACTGACGTCAGACTGGCTGGCCACTGACAGCCCGCGGGACGATGTAGAGCCCCCGGCCTGCGCCTGCGGGGCTGTTGCATGTTGCATGACCTGTGAGTTGGGCCTACGCCCCACGTCGGCATTCGCTGGCGTGCCACCCGGCGGACTGTGGGCGCCCATCTCGCTGGGCGACGGGCCAACCGATTGAGCTTGCCTGCGTGTCACTTGGTCTTCGATCTGTGCTGGAGCGTCGCCCCCCGTCGCTCTGAGGTCGCCCTGCAGCGGGTGAAGAAGGTGACAGGCAATCGCGCGCCGAACGGGGCCCGTCGCCTTTCGAGTAGACCACTGTCATGAAAATACGAGCCCTGGTGGCCTCGCGGGGGCCTCGTGCCGTGGAGTCTTCTCAGAGGCTTCTTCGGGTAGAAGCCGGGCGGCATGGCCCGGTTCTGCGCCGTATCCCACGCTATTCATGTCATCGAGTCGTTGTTGGCGCGCAGAACCCGGCCAGGGGGCCTTGCGGAGACGGGCTCGGCCCTGTCGTTTGGCTCCGGGTACCCTACAGCGCGTGGAGCTCCACCGACGGGAGTTAGGGGACGCCGAACGCATCGCCAGGGCGAGGCTTGGACCGAGCATCCCTCTCGGGGCCCGCGACCGCGCGCGACGGCCATGGCCACAGCCATGACGGAGCCCCCTGGCATGACGCCCCCCGTGCCCCCGCGGGGGGGCTCCCCGGCCGCGGGCGGCCTCTCATCAGCCCTCGCGAACGCCAGCCAGCAGGTCCCCCCGCTGATGGCCCACGAGGAAATCGCGCTCCGGTTCCTCTACAGGCGAAACGACGGCAACGAAGAGGTGCGACGCCGCGCGCGCCCCGCCCCCCGCTCCCTCTCCTCTCCTTTATTTTTGCATCGTCGACGTCCGTGCCGCGTCGCCGGGGCGGGGAGCGCGGCCGTGACGTTGCCGTGCTACGCATGCCTGCAGACGATCGAGACCATCCAGGCCTTCGCGGACCAGACCATTCGGGACATCAAGCTCAAGCTGCACAGCAACAAGGGATGGTTTAACGACCGCCACGTCCTCGTCTGCGGCGGCCGGGAGCTCCACGACAACGAGATAGTCGGCCAGGTGGCCCGGGCGGCCAAGCACGACAAGGCGCACCTGCACCTCCTGGTGCGGCCGCAGGACATCATCGGCGGGCACATCGTCACTGACAAGCAGACCGTGTTCTTCGGCGATTCACGGGCCCAGCCCGCCCTCGAGATGCCACCGGGCCTGGGCTTCCCCATCGACGCCCCCGCCGCAGCTCTCCCGAACCCCCGCGCGCCCTCCGGAGGTGAGCGCCCTTCCCGCTTCACGTGCCTGTGTGTTTACGTGCGACCTCCGCGCACTCCGGCCGGTCCTGCGCCCTCGCTGCGCCAACTACCACAACCGCCCGCGCTGCTCCGATCGCGCAGGCCTGCGTAGGGCGGTGGAGCTGGAGGTCGTCACGGCGGCTGACGGCACGACGGAGGACGGGTGGGAGGCGGACGACGCCATCCGTCCCGTGCCGTCGTCGAGCAGCCTCGCCATCGTGAACGGCAACGGCACGCCACCTCCCCGCCCGACCGCCCTCGCCCGCGGGGACGACATGTCCCTCCTCCCCAACACCTTCCTCCACCTCATGTGGCCCCGGGCCTCGGCCATGTCCATGCAAGCCACGAAGAGCTCGAGCTTAGGTGAGCAGGACAGCAACACGCTCGCGCGACGAGCACCACTGGGCGCACTGTGTGGCGGGACAGACGCGCGACCCACCGGCGCCTTGCGTAGCTGGTTACTCACCCGTCCCCGCCCCCGCCGCAGAGCTTTCCGTGACGCACCACGACACGGCCGAGTCCGTGCGGCGCAAGCTGACGGTCGCCTCCGGCAAGGCCCAGGGTGGGTCGCGTGGGGCAGCCGCCCCCGCCGGCCCTCCCCACGCCGCCTCCCTCCCCTCCCGCGTCTCCCCGGTGGGGTCTGGCGCCGCCACCCCTACCAGCGGCTCCGACGTCGCCCCTGCCTCCCTCTACGATTACACCGCGCACCGCCGGCAGAGCCGCACCTCGCAGCGCCCCGGCCCGGCCCTGTCTGACTTTCTCGTGCCGGTGGGCGACCAGCAGTGCGCGCCCGTCGGCACCCCTCCCCTCTCCTGCCCCAACCACGCCCTCAACCGCAAGTTCCTCGACGCCCAGCTCGGCCTCAGCGTGGGCTACGACCCCGAGCTCGCCGCCGTCGGCACGGGCGGGTCCTACTTCCTCCGGGGCGCCAATGGCGACCGCGTCGCCGTCTTCAAACCCGAGGTGACGACGGGGGCTGCGGGTGGGCGACAGCCGCGCCTTGACCTCTGCATTGGACCAGCCGGGGCTCGCCGCATGTGCCTCACACCGACCCTTTCCCACACTGCACAGGGCAGTCCAGCATCCCAGCTCTTTCAATCAGTTATTTCAAATCTCACCCCTTTTGTGCTCGTCTCCCCATTGCAGGACGAGGAGCCCGCGGCCCCCAACAACCCCAAGGGGTCGCCACAGCGGTCTGGCAGCACGGCCCCCGGCACGGGCAGCTCCGACCTCCGCCGCGGGACGATCCCCGGCGAGGGCGCGGTCCGCGAGGTGGCCGCGTACCTGCTGGACCACGGGGGCTTCGCGGGGGTGCCCGCCACGGCCCTTGTGTCGTACTGCAAGCACGACCCCTCGGGCGTGCAGCAGGAGGTCAAGCGGGGGTCCTTGCAGGAGTTCGTGACGTCTGAGGGCGACTGCGAGGAGTACGGGTACTCCAATATCCCCGTGCACGAGGTGGGGAGCACCGCGACGATGCGATGCGCGGCCCGCGTGCTTGCAGTGCGACATGTCCCATCATCACGCCTCCTCGTGCCCCGGCCTCACTCTGTAGCCCCCGACGGCGCTCCCCGCAGGTGCACAAGATTGCCGTGTTGGACCTGCGCCTGGCCAACGCCGACCGCAACGGCGGCAACATCCTGCGTCGGCGCACAGCGTCGGGGGAGATCGAGCTCGTCCCGATCGACCACGGCTACTGCCTCCCCGCGTCCTTCG